>MU127802.1:168108-201237 GCA_014904975.1 Marasmius fiardii PR-910 | reverse complement strand
AATGTGTCTACTTTGTGTTTGTTGTCATTCTATCTAACAAGCCTCACAGGTTCAACTATTGTTGCTAATGTTTGGTAAACCAGTCTGCTGCTGTTATGTGTGGTGACATGGTATTGATCTTTCCTGTCCCCTAACCCATATCCCCTCTTCTGCAGGGCTGTTTTCCAAGATGAATCTCTCTATGGACCTGAAATAACAAAGTTCAACCCGGAACGGTTCATGAAGCAAGATGGAAAAAACCTCCCACCCAATCCCCAAACTCTCGCATTTGGATTCGGCAGACGACTATGTCCGGGACAGCATTTAGCTATCAACTCACTCTGGCTCGCAATGACCTATCTCCTCGCAAACTTTACAATGTTTAAGGAAGTCGATGATGATGGAAATGAAATTGATCCAGTGGTTGATTATTTAGCGGGGGTAACCAGGTGTGTGATTAAGATGAAGGAATTACTGTTGTGTTTTGCTAAAACCCAGTTCTACAGTCATCCTCGTCCTTTTAATTGTCGCTTCGTTCCACGGCCATCCGCACCAGCGTTCATTTGACGGGTGACAGTGTCCATGATTGAGGAAGGCTGTGTGGGCTGTAGAATGATATAGTTTCCGAGCCCTAACTCTGTGAATCAGTCATTAGTCTTCAATATATATATAGGTAGTCTTGTGGTATTGTTATGCGAGCCAAATTATCCAATTCGCTGACATCCAAGTCATTAAACAGGATGGACAAGGGAAGGCGTTTTGACTTCCGCATGACCCGTTTCAACTAGTTATCGAAGGCGAGTTCATGCGGAAGCATGTTGGGAGGTTGTGTTGTCAAGTCTATACTCAAGTCTATTTGTGCAAGAACTGTAAAGGACTAAAGTCTCCCAATCCCGTTCATCTGAATGTCACTTGCAGGTGTGTAGCGCGGGGTATGTATGTCCTACTTAAAGGACCTGTATGCGGGATTTTTCCCTCCTGTGCAACAGAGAATGGGCCAGATCAAACCTCTGTTGGCACTATCTATCTTAACTCTTTTTTCCTTCGTCAAGCACCACCGCGCTTCAAGATTACCTCCCGGCCAAGGGTTTGCCGACTGTCGGGAACATCCTTGACTTGTAAAGGCTCCTAGAATCCAATGAAAAGCCCTGAGTTGCATATCTCAAGTGGTCACACCTCTTTGGAGATGTATTCACCTTCCATGTCCTTGGCTCCCGTACTGTTTTTCATCCAACAGCATCTGGTATGTTTTGTTTCCTAAATTCAGTTTGATCCCTCTGTCATTTGATTTCTCTGTGAGACTAGCTCTTCTATGGTGACATGATATGATCCTGTACCAGCTCTCTAGCAGTTAAAGGTAGCCAACTGGCATTAAGAATTTCAGCTCTTCTTGAGAACAATACTTTAGCCAAAATCCCCATATTTGCAATGATAAGAAATAATTGGGCAGCTTTTCACATTCTTGGAGCACAGGAGACTAATAGCCTACAGTAAACATATCCAGTCTATAGTGTTTGTTTGAGCACTTTCTATAAAAGAAGCTGTTGGTGTTTTCGATTGATTGGGTTTCAAAGCTGGTTCTTGGAAGTATGAGTTTCTATAGCAACATATGGAAGAGGATTTGAGTAATAGACTCTTATCTTCTGCACACCATATCTCAATGCCTGACTGTGTCAAAGCAGACCAAGGTAGGAGCTGCATTTGAAACCTTTTTGGTACAGGCATTATTGGTATAAAGGGTAGAGCATTTCAGTATCTATCATTCTGTCAGCTGAGACTGACCAGGGAGAAAGGGATGAAGAATCAAGCCCAAATAATCTGCCAAATTATCAAAAATAATCATCAATCCAAAAGTCATCTCATAGAGATTTTGCTTCAATCCATTTGAGCAAGACAAAGCTGACATGGATGTGGGATCACAGGCAGTAGAGATCACTAGGAGGATGTTCTCAAAGAAGCTACAAGAGCTTGGGGCAGCAACTATCTCTGAAATTGAAGGGGTGTTCAAGAGCTAATGTCTTGAAGGTACAATAGTGAGAATGTTGGGTAGGTTTTCAAGTTGTATACTTATAGACATGTTGCTATCTATGGACAAGATTCACTCTTTGTTCTTGCAATGGTACTGTAAGCATCTCATTGTGGAGACATCCCTATGAAGGTCAGACTGTGAGAAACTCAGAGTTTAAATTTTCATGTCCCTGTAAGGGTGAGAGTCGACCCTTCCCAGTTCAAGTACATTGCTTTGTTTTTGCACTTACTTCTCACCCTGAAAAGAACTCTAAGTGCATGCCAGGGCACAAATCATGCCTGTTGTACTTAGCTTCATAGCAATATTCTATGATATCTCTTTATGGATGGCAAAGTTCAACGAATATATAAAGTTAGGGGGTTCCTGGTGACTTTTGATGTCGCGAGCTGTAAGTAGTGTGCTGCATAGGGTTGAATCAGTGAAGGGAAATAAGAAATGTGCAAACAAATATGCGCTGCATGTATTTTGTGGTGGCAGAAACATGAAAACATCTACAGACATTCTCATGCTCTGGGGCAGCTTGCCTGAGATATTTGGGAGGCTGGTGACGGTCACCTTATTCCAACTTCAACAAGAAGCCGCAAAGTTTATAATTGTGGAGGTAAGTGTGGGGTAAGCTGGCAAGTAGGTACATACTTGGAAGCAAGGTGAAACAAAAATTCAATACAGATAACCTGATGAATGATTGACTGACCACCGCAGGGGTCGAACCTGCAATCTCCTGATTACTTTTAACACATGGAAGGAGAATCGTAGTCAGACGCGATGCCATTTCGCCAGGCGGCCGTTAGGAGAGTCGGCCACATGTGTACACCAAAACAGTAACCTATGTAGACTTCGTTAGACTGGACTTGGAGTCGAGAGTGATCTCGATCAGACCTCGCTCGAGTTCATTATGTGACTGAAAGCTTCAGAACCGCTGAAACAAAAACGCAACACATTGTGAAATTGGCACGGAACACCGTACCTACGGTACCGTAGTTCCGAATAATAACCTCGGCCGTTGGTGAAGGTTCAAGGGGTAGCGTAGTAGTCTGAGGTTCACGTAGCACGAAAACTAGTGACAGTAAGCCATTATATTACAAAGCCTCGGAAAAAGACGTACCAGACTGTAAATGAAGGTATCGTTTCCTTCCTTCACATGCGACATGATCAGTCTACCATGAAGAGAAATTCCATCCTTTTTCTAAAAAAAACGCCTCCTCTGAGGTGTTTTTCTAACTTCCCCACCGGCTCTAGTCGAGCCTAGCTACAGGTGACACGATAACTCCTTGTAAATACTCGGATTAACAAAACCGTAACAAAACCGGTAGCCAATAATCATATTACTTGATTGTCATTTTCGCCGGTTTTGACAAAATTTGAATGTTGAACCTGTCAGCGAAGCTATTTGGAAAATTGCGGTCCAGAAGTTCACAAAAAATCTCCCCGTCCAGAAAATCTTCAGGACGGCATTTTTACCTATTATCCGGGGTCCTGCTACATCCTCTCATACTTCAATATTGCCTCTACCATTCTCCCCACCCTACCACCAATCCACGAACTGACATCCTTCCACTCCTCACTGTCATCTCCAAACAAAAACTTCACATGCGCAGCCGCCGCTGCCAACGCTAAATCTGCAAACACAGGTTTCTCACCCATCACAAACACTTCAGACCCAGCCGTCGTGCCATCATACGCTGCAGTCAACTCGTCGAAACTCTTCCTTCCCTTCGCCCACAACTCCTTCACTTCCTCTTCAGAGGGAGGTTTACGTGGCGGGCCAAATTGCTTCTCCACTGCAGCCAAAAATTCGGCTGAAAAGCATTGTTGGTACTTTGGAGTGAGCACCCCCGATAACACGTAGAATTTCGCTGACACCGAGTCGGTAAAGACGACTTGTAAAACCCGAGTTCCTTCAGGAACGAGCCTTGGGGTCGCTGGGTAGGTTTGATCTAGGTATTCCACGATTGCCAGAGAATCCGAGACGGATTGACCTGTGGAAGAATCGTGAATGAATGGAACTGTATACTTGGGTGAACCGTCGGGTTTGGCGGTCGTTGGAGGTGCGTTGACGGATTTAGCGGTCGGTTCGACGTCTTCGAATCTGACGACGGAGTATTTGTAAGGAAGTTTCTTATAGTTTAGTGCGAAACTAGATATTGATGTTAGAACTGAAATACGATGTTGAAAAGAGACCGGGAAGCTAAAATACTTACATGACCCTTCGTGTATGAGGAGAACATCCAAGATGTTCAGGAAAGTTGGATGGTCCTAAATCGTAGACTGTAATCATGTTTAGCTGAGGAAGGGAGGAATGAAACTGTTTGCATCCACCTCTTATATAGACCTCGGCGTCATCCAAGTCTGCAATATATTACGTTCTGGAAATGCTGCCATGTTTCTGATTCTTTCAGTATATAAACATGCTCCGATTCAGAACGGTTAATTCCATCTGAACTCGTGATAGTGCATGGTCGTCCTGACGAGTTGTGGTCTTTGTAAGCAGTTACAGCTGTGGCAGCGGATTGTGGTTATGTAAAAGGCGTTTGCGATGTTTTCGGTGATTAGTCGGTTGATTAGAGCTACCCAGGGATCCGTTATCCCCACGGTCTTTTTTTCTTCCTTCCTCTAAAAAAACAACCTGTGGGCGCACCCTCCACCACTTCCTATTCGACAGGTTCTGGAAGGCCTTTTTTACACTCTTTGACGATATGCAAAATCTCGCTTCGGCACGTACTCCAGCTTCGTGGTCCGTTCGTCATTTGTCCTCCTCTGTCTATCATGGATCATCTCCAAGTCCCACCAGCTTTATTGGGAATTGTCTTGGTTTGAGCTCCGGGCTCCGGATGGGCGAGGAGTCCGGTATCTGTTAATTTAGCCCTGACGGAGGCAGAGCTCATCGTATGGGGTCCCACAACTGCGTTCCCTTTACAACTGGTGGGCTGTATGTCGCCTCAGCGGGGTAGGATTATCAAGGACTCTGGGTGGGGGACGAAAAGGAGCGTGAAGTCGTGAAGTTAAGAAGTGCGATGGGAGGGATGATGCAGTTGGGTAAAGGCAGTATATCACTGCATGGTGCGTTCTTCACAGTTCGCATCCAATTAACCATCGTGCTGTATTGTCTTCTTTCCCTACACATCTTGTTTTTTCAGGAAACTGATTTATCTCCGAATTTCGACGGCTAGCATAAATAACCAGAACGACAATCTCGGTTTCGTCGTATCCGTACTATCCCCGCCAATGATCGTGCTCGCTGGATTGTCGTCTATAACGGGTTCAAAGACTATGACAATTGACGGCTTGCTTTTGCGACGTCGAACTTTCAGAAAATCCATCGTTCTGGATGGCAACAACATGTAGAAGTTGCGAAGAGGTGGTTTTCGCTGATTGATCGATGGTGATATGAACCGGTCGAGTTTATTTACGGGATCTTACGTGGGGCTTTTGGGCACTGTCAAAAAGCCTTCGGTGAGTTTTTCCCCTTTGAAAGTCACAATGAGAGATCTTGGATATCCTGATTCATCTTTTCGGCCCACTGCTACCTGTGCACCCCGGACATTAAACAGTTAATTACAATAATGGGACTGGGTATCTCCGTCCAAATAAGCAGATCATCAGCGACTCTTCCGCATCTCCGTGAAGTCAAAGAGCTCATTCAGCTTATAGCGGGACGATGAAATATGAAAGTGGGCAAACTTATTCTTGAAGTTAAGCCAACAGTCCAAAGCGGGTTGATTACCGGCTAACCCTTTCAAGATATTCTTGTTGGCTTCGACGACTTCGTCAGCTCGACGTTTGAGTGCCTCGTACTTCGTGATCCCAGCCTCTTTTGCGAGCATAGGCACATAGTTCTCCTCATCCTGTTCGAGCTCCTCTTTGTAAAGCGAAAGCACATCGCTGCAGAAAAGACACTATCAGAGAATGAAGGAAGAAAGGTCGATTGAAGATCGTACTTCAGGCCATTGATGTAAGTGTTGAAGTGAGGCAAACATTGGATATATCCCACCACTTCGAGATCCTTTGGGAATACAAACATCGCAAAGGCCACAGAAATCCCGGACAACGTCCCGACAGTAAGACGTAAAATCGGGTGAACCCAAGTTCTAGGAGAAAAGCAAACGCCGGATGACAAGGTAGGTTTTCTTATTCTGCACCACTCACCGTCATCTTCTGAATTTCCGTGTCTATCATCAAAGAAGACACAAAATCCAGCATCGACGTTACAATCAAATTGGACTGTAGTCGGCCATAATAATGAGGCATGTCGGAAAGAACCTGTGCCCCAGTAGCAAGGATGGGATTATTCTGCGGGAGTCCCTTCACTAACCGGTCGCTGAAACCTTCCATCTGTTCCTGAATTTGTCGGAAATGATCGTCCAACGCCATGACAGTCGTTGTGAAGAAGGCGATTTGGATTTGGTTGCATTTTGGAAGATGAGAAAAGGCACTGCCGGCCAGGTCGACCCCGAGGTGGAGGCATTTCTCGAACCAGGGATAAAGAGACAGCGGATAATTAAATTTGGACTCCAGCAGCTCCTTGCATTGGTTATACATGGCCTGGTCGACCGGAAGGTTCTTGTCGAATGGAATGTCGCAGTTCACGAGGAGCTCGTGAGTCGTGCTCTTGAAAAGGGACCTGCCGCTGGAGGATAATGACATCTAATGGGTGCAAGAATTAGTCCTTGAACGGAGTCTCGACAATTCTTGAGCTCACTATTTTGCTTTTTTACGTTGCGAGTCGCTCGCGTTGACCAAGTGAAAAATAGCTGGATAAGTATCCATTCGGTTATAGTTCAATCGTGACATCGTCCTCTCGATTCTTGAATCTTGACAGTCGACTGTTTCTGCTGTCATCTGCCGGGCAAGCAAAACGGTTAGATTAACAGCGACCAAATAACGGTTCTCATCATTGTGATATCATTTCCGAGCACTGAAAAAGAACCCGATAATACATAGGGCATTAAAAGATGACCTAAAGCTGATCCTTGAGGTGCTCAATCCTGTTCAATTAAACAGGGATCACTCAACTTGCATCATTCTCAGCGCCGACAACATCGGGTAGAGCGGGAACTTGCGACTTTGATACTTTTGAGCGGGTAACCTTGATTCCGGATTCCGAACTGAACGGCTTGGATAACTAGAACCAGCGGGCCTCGGAACCATGCCGAACTTTCCGGAGATGACCGTCATCAGCTTGAGACCAATTGCGGGCTGGCTTGTCTTTTCCGCCACTTGCCCGAACCAGTACTCAGAAAAGATGGTTCAGTAGTTGTCGTCCCACGTCGCCGATTGATTTACCAGAGAACCCTCTTTCTTTCCGAGTGATGCTACGTTTCCGACGTTCCGCTACCCAACTCAGAAAGCTGGTAACTGGAGAGAAAGCGATTGCCTATAGTCAGTGCGGGGAGGGATGTGATGACTTCAAACAGAGATGGGAGCGTAAAGAACTGTCACGGTATGGTGGGAGTATCATGGCGAGAGGCAGACGGTGGAAACGAGAACCATAAAAAAAATGTGTAGCTCGAACGACCCGATTCTGATTCTTCTTCATAGATCGCACAGTAAGGTTCCAGGAGTACTTCCAGTCCCGAGTAGTATCAGAATACCCATGGCATTCCAAGCGAGAGAACCTCCTTGCTTATCCAAAATTTAGTGTCACATCCGAACAATTCTTTTGAGTATGTCAAGGTGTAAGTGAGAATCATAAACCTTTACATATAACAGAATTCTCAGGCACGAAATCAGGCATTCCAGAGGGACAATCCTGAAGTTCACTCATGGTCAAGACTCTTTGTTAATTTGTTTGACGTGAGGTTAAAAGATTTGGTTGACATTTGCCCTATGCTAAAATATGTGTCTAGTTACGAATTCAAAATTTATGTAGAACTCATTCTTTGTCAAACCAGAAACAGTCCCATCAATACCATCATGATGGACTATTAAGCTGGCCTCCAGTGATCAGACAAGATTGTTTAACTCCTTTTGTTCCACTCTTTCTCTCTCATTTAGATATCTGCAGCCTTTTGATTTTCATTGTTATACTTCTAATTATACTAATAAATGAACATTCAAGTTATTAATGTATATTCAGAATAGAATAACGAGTGAGATTGAGTTTACCCTTTGGAATTTGAATACTCATATCAAACTTGCTTGGCCAATCATAGCTGACACAGTTTGATCAGGAAGAAAGAACTGCCATGTCTTGTTTTTGTACACAAAATCTGGAGGAACTGAAATCATTGCCTACTTCGAGTGATGTTCCAGCTATGGAGGAAGTAATAAAGAATTGTGCTGCTATAAGCTTTCTTGGTTAAACTTCCTGGATTTCCTTTGTTCAACTGCTTTATCTAAGCTAGGTCTCTTGTATAGGTGGTGGAGAGACAGTAAGCTTTCAACGGTTCATTTTTGTTTACACTATTGTATGTGAGTAGACTGTCTCATATGTTCTGTCATCCATTTTAGCAATGGTACTGCACCCTGAAATACAGACATGGGCACAGAAAAGTCACTTTTTCTAATAGACTTCCAGACTTTTCTGACCGTGGCAATTTACCCTATATTGATACTATCCTTACAGAAATTCTACGGGGAATCCTGTTACACCGGTTGATAGGTCCCACCAAATTGATAGCTGATTGTCACTAATGCAAACCTAGGCATTCAGCATCAATCTATAAATGACAATATATATGAGGGGCATCTCATACCCGGTAGTAATTTACTTGCTCCATTTTGGCTGGTATTCCCTCTAACAAGCCCTGCAGGCTCAACTAGATTTGCCAACATTCGGTACTTATATCAATCTGTTGTTCTTTTCGACAATTATGTACTGACTTTAGCCTATTCTCCCTTCTCTGCACAGGGCTGTTTGCCATGATGAATCCCCCTATAGACCCGACACATCAAGCTTCAACCTGGGTAGATTCGTAAAGCAGGATAGTAAAGACCTCCCCCCAAATCCTGAGATCCTTGTGTTCTGATTTGGAAGACGGATATATCCCGGATGATACCTAGCGATCAACTCTGTCTGGCTTGCAATGACTTACCTTCTTGCAAATTACACGATAGCGAAAGCAGTGAACGGTGATGGGAAAGAGATCGATCCAGTCGTCGAATACACGGCCGGAATAAGCAGGTGCGTGATCGCATGGCGTTGGCTTGAAATGAGCTTTACCACGAGACATTATTTGCTGAAATCCAGTCTTTCAGCCATCCTCGTCATTTTGATTGTCGGTTCATGTTGAAGTAGACGAACGGACAGTAGACTAGCGTACTCGCCTTATGTAATCCCACCTGTATTTTTACCTGGCGCGACAGTCAAGGCTTCTTTAGTCTTGACTCTCGCGCTACAGATATAAAAGTTCATTCCACGGCCATCCGCGCCAACGTTCAACTAACAAGTATCCGGGTGCCTGGGGCTTTGTGACTGAGAAAGTCCACCCATGTCTTTTTTCTTTTGTTTAGTGTTTATATGCCTGATGTATGTACATATATAGTGTGTGTCCTACTCTAAAACCAAATCTTCTTGCTGTTCATACGTCTCGTATTGTATCAAAATTCCTGACATGGATTGTGTTCACCCGGGGTGAACTACCCGTACGTCATTCACACAGTGCCCATACTACAACCCAGTATCATTTTTTAGCAGTACTCTATCTATCCTTCAAATATATCTGATATTTTGGTCTTCCACAATGTTGACGTGGCCCTGACAACTTTCCCACTAAATGTATCCCTGCCATCTATAAGTGAATCCATATCACCCCACTACACCCTCTGGTACGTCAATATTGCCTCTACCACCTTGCCAGCTCTACCATCAATCCACGCACTAGCATCCTTCCACTCCTCACTGTCATCTCCAAATAAAACTTTCACTTGCACGACCGCCGCTGCCAACGCTAAATCCGCAAACACGGGCTTCTCACCCATCACAAAAAGTCCAGACCCAACTGCCGCGTCATACGCCACAGTCAACTCGTCGAAACTCTTCTTTCCCTTCACCCACAACTCCTTCACTTCCTCCTCAGAGAGAGGTTTCCTTGGGCCTACTCGCTTCTCCAAGCTAGCCAAAAACTCGGCTGAAAGCCATTGCTGGTACTTTGAAGCGAAAGCACCGGCTAAGGCGTAGAATTTAGCTGACACCGAGTCAGTAAAAACGGCCTGTAAAACCTGGGTTCCCTCAGGAACAAGCCTCGGGGTCGTTGGGTAGGCTTTATCTAGGTATTCCACGATTACGAGCGAATCAGAGACAGATTGACCTGTGGAAGAATCGTGAATGAACGGAGTCGTGTATTTGGGTGAACCGTCGGGTTTGGTGGTCGTTGGAGGTGCGTTGATAGATTTAGCGGTCTGCTCGACGTCCTCAAATTTGACAGCGGAGTATTTGTAAGGAATTTTCTTGTAGTTCAGTGCGAAACTAAATATGGACGTTAGTAAGTGGAACACATTGTTGGAGGAACAGAGACTGGGAAACTACAACACTTACATGACCTTTCGCGTATGAGGAGAGCATCCAAGATGTTCAGGGAAGTTGGATGGTCCTAGATCGTAGACTGTAATCATTTTTGGCTGAGGCTTCAATGATAGAGAGGAATGAACTCTTATATACGCTGAATTTGGCATTTTCATCGGGATATGCTTGGTCAACGCATGACAAACCGCTTTGAGGATTAGTAACGCACAGGTCGACTATATGTATCACGCACCCTGGGTCAGTTCACGGTGTATACGATGATAGTAATAATACGAGCGTAAATAGCCGCCTCGGGGAGCTTTGAATACAGAGTAGAGTTCATTCCCTCATCCGGCGCTTGCACTTTCAATATCCACGTCTTCGCTGACACGAGCTGAAATTTGAATGGGAGCTTCAGGCCGGCACGAGGAGAGTTTTGGGGGGATCAATTGAGTAGGATTGCACACGACGGGAGGGCGCTATGGGCGAGAAGCGTCGAAAAATGCCGAAAAATGGGATCCGATGGACTAGTGAGTTGTGAAATAAGCTCCAGCACACATGTTAAACGCGTACTGGTCATTTGAACTTTCGTGATTGATATTGGGTGAGAACAAATCGCTTGAGGAGAGTTGAAATTAATGACAGCAAGCGAGTCAAATGTAAACGAAAGGCGCACCAGGTGCATGGCATGGGACTGAGAAGCATTCAAGCGGCAGAACCCTGCCGAAGCGCTGTTCGCCCATCTCGGTTCTATCCGATCAGCCGAATTTTGCGAAACAAATTCCTAGCTCGTTCTTTAGGCTCGACTGCGGAAACCAAGTAAGTTCAAAATCAACTGGTATTCGATACAATAAGAGTTTCACTGTGAAACTGAAAGACCCTGGTGAAAAGCAATGAACTTAATTTAGCAGTCATGCGACGCTGTGTGCGTGAAGACCGGGACCATCCATCCGCTGTATTTGATACTGTCGCCACTTGTTGCAGTATTGACTTGTACGTGAGAAACCTATTCCATCGCATCTTGCTCTTGTACAAAATGATGTTAGCATCACAGTTCTGGTGTCGTCAATTGTGGCTCGGACAAGCGAATGTCAGAAATAGGCTTTCTGACAACCAACCGACGACCTTCATCAAAGCAAGGCATAACTTAGCGGCTCATTTTTACTCTTTGATGACTGCGTATCGTGGCTGAGGCTGTGTTATTTCTTGATGCAGGGTTCGAGATACGGTGCTGATAAGCCGTCAGCATTCCCATTGATTTTTAGATGAGGGGGCTACAAAAAAACCATCACAACAACGCCATACTTCTTCCCGACTTGCTCTGATTTCTCGTCGTTCTCTCGTGCTAAATACATTTTAGGATAAGTTATAGTATCTCCCACCTTTTGTTTACCTGGAGTCGCATCTCTAAAAGCCTTGGGTACGACATAGTTAGAATAGACTAATCTGCTGGTAATCCCGGCGGGAAGTTTCCGTGTGGGGGACAGCACGAGGATGCTCTCCGAAGCAACATTGTTGATAGTGGATCTCAGGTGTCGATCGCGGTGCAACGTTCAATCGGAATACGGTGCCAATCTTTGCGGATTTAATTCATTTTTTGAGCGTCTATCTTTGGATCATTAAAGATATTGGACTCGTCAGATTGACTTGCCGTACTGGCCTTCCACACACATTCACGACCAACATCATTGACGACTCCTTGACGACTCCACATCTGTGGCGCTAAGACCAAGTATCGCATCTTGTCCGCTACCGAGCGTTAATCTTGCCCAGTGCTCACAGAAACCCACTTCGATCGACGATCATAACTGTTAAGAAGCGGCAAAACGGAATACTTGGGCCATCACGGAATTTCAACCTCAGCCGCCTGGCTGTGACAATGATGATGGATTTGATTATCATCGCCGGGATGACAGTTCTGCAGGAGATGAGTTGAATGCTAGGGTCTGTGGTCCCTACAAAAACTCTCTTCGTAGCGTGAAACAAGGATACGAGGTTTTCAACAGCTGCGGTTCACCCTCTCTTCCCGGGTCTTCTCATTACAACCATGGAGACAGCATCCCCGGACTTTCTCGCAAAAACTACTGGCCCCTTCCTGCTGGGATACCTCCTCAACTATGGACTTTTTGGCGTTCTCACAGTCCAAACGTATATCTACTACAACGCGTTTCCGAATGATCGAAAGGGCGTTCAAGCTATGGTTTACGGCCTGTATATCGCGGAGACGATCCAAACTGTGATGGTCACCTGGGATGCGTTTCAGTACTTTAGTTTTGGTTTTGGGCAACCGGCAGCATTGAAAGAGATAAACCTAGTGTGGCTTGACTGTTGTATCATTGATGGAGCAGGTGTGGTTAAAACCCCTTCCTTGGGGACTGTTTTTACTGACTCAGAATCCTCAGTGGCGTTCATGGTGCAAATGTTTTACGCTTATAGGATATACCTGTTATCGAAGTCAAGATTGTTGGTGGGAGCAATTGTATTCGTGCGTCTCTCAGACAATTTGTTTTTACGTTAGCTTCAGTTTCCGTTTCTGATAGATGGCACTCACACAATTTGGAGGTGCTATCACGACAGCAGTGATAGCAAAGACTGTTGGACAGTTTACAGATCGAGAGAGGGACTTCATCGCAGCGGGCGTAAGCTGTCCATTTTCATTCCTCCTCTAGTCCTTGTCCTAAATCTTCTTTGTCTTCAAGCTCTGGCTAGGAGGGAGTGCGGGATGCGACGTACTTATCGCAACTTCAATGATCTACATTGTACGTTTTCCACACGCCTTTTGGTGTTTGAAAGCTCATTCTAAAATTTCTGTGTTGTTATAGCTGTCCAAAATCGATGCGGGATCCCAGGAAACAAGGGACATTTTGAACTGCATCGTTCGCTTGACGATGGAGACCGGGATTTTGACTGGTGAGTGAATATAAGTCCCCACTGTTTGAGTTTTTCGGGTCTGATGTACCTCCTTGTTAGCCACCGTCGCAACCGTCGACCTCATACTCTTTCTCGTTTTCCCCCAGTCGTCCTACCACATGGCACCTGCTCTGATATTGGCCAAACTTTATTCCAATTCATTGATGGTGATATTCAACAGTCGAGTAAAGATTGTTGGTGGCCGAGGGCAGTCAACATCGAGTGAGAAGCATGTCAAGATATTTAATTCCAGAGGCGAGTTGGTATTCGAGCCCAGAGATTTCGGACACGACGGGATGTCCATTTGGCAGACGAGGACAGGGAGTCGTGAGGGCCACGGTAATGACTGCTCGGGGATTGATATTCAAGGAAGACATGAGATGGAGGTTAGCATCGCCGACGGTCAAGGGAGACAGAAGCAAAATGGGGCTTGAAGTTCAAATGTTTGACGATGACTAAACGTGAGTGTAGCTTTCTTAGAATCCGGGACAATTGATCACGGATGGAGATATACTAGGCCTAGGCTGAGTGACTCATGTCTCGCGGGTCACCAGTCACCGCCCTTCCTCCCTGTTCTGAAGGGCTTCTTTTGTTCGAATGATGAAGGTGTCAAGGACGCATCAATGAGGCACTGAATTCATCTCAACCTAGACATATATAGTTCATTCAACCTCAACCTCAATCCCACCCTGCAGATACATTCCGTTCTGCTTTTGGTCTATTGACTCCAGATTGATGCGTACTTCCTTTACTGTTACCACAGTACTACGTTTCCTTATGATCTCACTTAAACGGTTTTCGTTTACCACCGATTTTTGTTACTATCTTTAACATGTTCCCCGTGACGCTGCACACGCATACACACATGTTACTCCCTCTCCAATATTTTGTACAGTTTGCTGCACATCTAAATCTATCATTTTTCACTCCCCCCCTATTTATTTTATCACACTAGGTACATGTGGCACACATTCTCTCTTGTCTATCTTTGGTTTCTTGATTCTAGTATTCAAGGAGTAACAACTATCCGGTGAATATCATCATTGTTATCTCCATTCCTCGGAACTGGGAAGAATTCTGTTTGGAATCTTGTAGAAATGGGTTGGCGGTCAACGAATGGTTCAGGCACAATGCCAAACCGGTCTGTAAGTAGAGATCGCGTTGGATTAACGCGCCGGTGGATCTCTAGCTTTTGTTCATGATGAGACACAGCCAGAACACAGTAGTAGTACGAGGCATCCAGCTGGCGTTTATGACGGACTTGAGAAGTTCTGAATAGAAATGCTGGTGACCAATAGCGGCAAAGGGCCTACACAGCAGCAGGAAAATTCAAGTACCTACTAATTCAATCACATTCTTGACTCCTTAAGCGACTCGGATCCTTGTGAGTCTTGCATACATCGTGATCAAAAAGAGTATGTCACCCTTTTGTGACTATACCTTTTGTGGATCTAATAATTGTCGGATGGAAATTGTCCCATTTATTCTGATACTGGGTAGATTAAATACAGAGAACAAACAAGGTATGTTGTGAAACAGGAGGAAAACAGGAGATCAGGGGTTGAGGCTGAGAAATACCCTGACTTATATCCAACATGCCCATCCTTTAACACTTTTAACCTTAATAATGTTTCTAGAGAATGACTTCCTTTCATTGTACAAGGGCAACTCTCGCCCTTGGCCAACAAATGCCCAGTGATGTATGTTCTCTGCAGAAACATTTACTACCTAATGGATAACTTGCAGAAGATTGCATACTGATTGATTGACATATTCAGACTGTTATAAATTCAAGGCAAGTCCTTCTTGTTTCTTCTTTCCCATCACTTCACTGATCAATGACACAAAAATTCGAATCAAATATGTGAAGCTGTCAACGACCGCGTTTGGGGAGATGAACCCAGGTGAGAAGTATGGCACCACTAAACTAAAGTGAAAAGGCCTACATCATATGCAAAGCAAGATATCTGAACACCATTTGTACTTTCGATTTGGGTGTACATATCAATGGTAATTTTCTCTTGACCTTTTGCGTGAGAGTCAGGAACTTGGTCACTGGAGAGCAACACTATTGGATCTATAATGTTCACCTGTATCTACTTCAGCTTGGATCCACAGTATTATATCTTGAACACTAGTGATCTAATTTTATTGGTTTTATTATCTTCACAGTAAGTGAGGATCTATTATCATATCTCCACTAGTGAAAATTCTCATTGCTGCTTAGAATGACTGTTCAAGAGAACATCACTAGTCAATTCTCAACATTGAAGGTAGCTATTACCTACTTACTCAATGCTGATTGCTCTTGCCCCCACAGTTTTCATTCCGGTGTTGAAAATTACCATCATTGGTCCCAGTATGACTGATCCAAGATCAATACAAAAAGCTTGCTTATTGACTACATTTATGTGTCCAGGATTTTTGAGCGCAAAACGTGTTGATCAATCATTTGAAAGTCAGGATGCTTTTTCAATGTCTGGACAGACAATGTTGGGCTGCAAAGGACTGGCCAGCCTCTCACCTCACAGCAACTTGAGCTTCTAGTTCTAGGATTCTTCTGGGTCATTCTATTTATTCATTTAGTATATAAGCTATATACTACTATATTTGTACTTCGGAATTAAAATCAACTTAGACCACTCACATCCTTTCATTTTCACATTCCAACTAGACTAAGTCACTCAAGGTGTCATTGTCTAATGACTTCAACTACTGACAGTTTTGTTACCTTGGTTCTCATTAGATCCATCTGGATCTGTCTCATATTTTTATACTTGTTTCTCTCTATTCTATTCTGTCCTCTCCAGCTCCATTCTTCTGATATGACCTTAACAACAGTTCTCAGTAATGTAAGAAGATTCAGGACTTTAGCATGTACTAAAGATTATCTCAAACATCTGGTAGTGTAGCAGGTGTCTGAGGGTTTGGATTGGTTTGGATGGTTATAACTGGTTTTGAGGGTGATAGTGGGCTCTGGAGCTTCTGGTCGGTAAAATAAAAAATCTATCTCACCTGTAAGTTTCCACTACTGATAGCACCTACTGTTTATCACACTTTATTTACTTTGTTGTTTTATTTCTATGTCTGTTTAACTTAGTACTTACTGAAATTCACACCAAGGAAGACTGGACTCTAGACCTCAGAAAAAGCATTTCATTGATGCAAGCACTTTAACCAACTGTGCCATTGTCCTATTCTAATTTAAATGCCACTTGCTCTACTTATACTTTGACTTACATATATATATATATTCATACTGAGGCATTTCCCAGACCCCTTTTGTTATACTGAGTGGTCCCTTCTACAAGAAAGAGCAGCAAACCCATAATGAATAACCCCCTGTGATTTGTTTACTATTGGAAGTGTTTCAGCACTCTACAGTGAGAAACAATGATTATAACTATTTTAAAGACTCCATTGTTGGGAATGCAACCTTGACTACCAGCCCCTTTACTTCCAGTTTACTTCCAACTGATACTTTACTTCTGGTTGATACATGCCCCATAGTTTGATACTTGATCACCCAGTTATATTCAGTCTAGACCCTTACTATATAAGCAGTAGATTATAAGGGGAACAAACTACAACGAGTCTGGCTTTCTATGTCTCTAACATCCATCACAGTTATGAGAGTGTCAATCCAGTTATGGCTGTCATTTGGGCTAAGTTATGACTTCCTGTCATGGTCTTGAGGACTTAAAACCTTGTTACAACCAGGTTCTGACTAGGTTTTAACTTTCCACTACAGTTTTGAGGGGTCATAACCTCATTATAACCTAATTCTGACAGGTTTCATTCCAGTAATGACATTCTGTTATGGTTGTATGAGGTTATATACTCAAGGTAGAGTAACAGTAGGTTATGACCCCTGTTTTATTTTTCCAGAACCTATACTAACTATATTCAGGGTACATAAAGGGTGGAGACTAGACACATCTTAATGCTGTTTTTGCTGATGCTGTTACTCTACAAGCTGCCCACTTAGATCAGGTCAATGTTATTGAGATTTGACTTTTCAATCCAACTACTTCAGAGTTTTTGAGTTTTCTTCTTAGTAATCTGTGGACTTCAGTGGGTCTTTGCTGCTTATATTTTCCATTTACTTCTCCCATCTGTTCATTAGTCATCCAAGCTCAGAAATTCATAAGCTATAGGGTTATCAGTGAATTGTTGTCACATTGGTAACGGGCTCAGGTATAATACCCTCGAGCAACAATTTGGTATGAGTCATTGGTACACAAAAAATTCGACGGAAAGGTAAGTGCTACTCACTGTAAAATCACCATAAAAACTTGTATCGAGAGTTTTTAGTATATTCCTCTCAGTTTACACAGGTCTCTACTATCTGTTTGCGTAATGTAGCATTGTAAGAACAGAATGGAGGAATAGACCTGGGATTGGCTAAAACGGGGACTGCAGTGAGCCTTGCCTGCCAAAATTACCATGCTGATTTTCCACCACACCCACATGTGTGTATAAGCATCTTACCTGGACCTTTTGTGATGGCAAATTTTAGCTTCATAAGTACTGTCCTGGTGAGTAAGTAATGTATTATTCACGACATTACCTTTGGCTTAAGTACAGAATGTTTAAATAGTTAAATAAATGAAGTACAAGTTAAATTTGGCTTGAGAGCGCCGAAAAAAAAAGTGCCACCCTAAGCGGTAGTGTGGGAACAACTATCCCACACCATTCATTTTTGCCCGCGACTGACATGACTCTCCATCCCTCCGAATCTTAGTTTGGAATCTTATTTTGCTGATCTCGCATTCAGATCGTGAGTTGTACCCCTCGTCATCAATTAGCAACCTCTTACCCTGTGTCATCTTGACAGCTCAGAGTCAAAGGTAGATCTATTTTACCCCCACAATGTTTTAATAACACATTGCATTTTTTTAGTCACTGACCATCTACGGATTGAATACGAACGGTACGTAATCTATTCTCCTTTGAAGTTATCCGTGCTGACTGATTCCAGTTCTAGAGCTTATGAACTTGTATTTTTGGGTCAAGCTGGTGCACGGCGACTCCTGGTCTGAGATCAAGCATGTCATAATGTGCGTCGGTGAATGCAAACGTCTTCTCTATATTTTTGACTTACTAATATACATCGTTGTCTTGTGGATCCGAGCTAAGGTTGAAAGGTGGAGCCCTTTGCTAGGAGAAGCTGGAGTCTGATCAAGTAGCGGCGACAATTCCCTGTTTTTCTGGATCAAAGCATCCCTTCTTGTATAAGAAAACCTTTATTTCGAGTTTACTTCAAGTTGCATTAAGATTTTTTTTTCTTGAATCAGTGAAAACGGACTATCTTAATAAGATAAAGTAGCTGATTCAGGAAAGACATACTTGATGTCCTTTCCAAGCGTTTGTTTTTCTTGTTCAGAACCTTAAGTTAAATGAGCCATTTCGCTGATATGGCTGTCCGAGATATACACGTCGCCGCCGCCGGTGTTCATTACAGTGTCAGTGCTCTTTCAGAGTATAATTGGGGAATACAGACCGTCGGAGGAACTATTGTGTGTCCCCCGCGGTGCCGATGATTAGGTGCTCCTGTTACTCTCTTCAAGTTAAGCGGTGCGTCCGTTCTGACTCTGATCCCTCGCCGATCTCCCGTGGCCAATATACTATAGTGCTTCTATCTCCTACCTTTATTTTACCTGGAGTTGCATTTCCAAAAACGTTCCGTCCGACCGTGCCTGTAGCCACTGATAAGTCGGTGGCGTTCCTTATTTGAGAGTTCATCACTGCTTCGGAAGTTGTATTTATCCGACCTTCCATGCACTTCAGGCAAATTAATCAGAAAGATAAACATGTCCCCAACTAATTATTACAAATCTGCTGTAAATTGTCATGGGTTCGAGAAATAGGCCTCCAGCCACTCCTGACATTGAAAAAAATGTCGAGAAACCACTGCCTACCTGGGTTTCTACTTTATTTACCAGCTTCAGGAACCCTACTACCATCTCTCTGGAGTGGATATAGCGTTGGTTCTGAGGGAGGGGATTAGTGAGGGAGAGGGTACATGGTGGTGGTCGGAGAGAGCCTCCGGGCGGCAGGGGCTGAACATTGCATACTCAATTCGCATGCATAGGCCATGGCGGTGTTGCTTTAAGAGGATTTTTGTTTGGACTAATGAAGCCCATTTTCCGTGTTTTTGATGATTTTTTGTAGTTTTACATGATTTTTGACCTCAAATTGAGCTCGTCGTCGCCAACAACAAACGGCGACGCTTTTGACAGTGGCGGGAAGTTGCGCGGGTGATGATGTGGTGGGCTTTGCCGGGGTTCAGGTGGAGCGGCCCGGAACTACCGTTACGGTTCCCATGCTGGCCGACCGGGCGTGTACCGGAGCACTGGCTCTATGTTGCCTCTTAGAAGGGGACAGGTAGTTCAACTGGTTCGTCGTGCGATTCCGACGTGTTCCATTTTAGGCTGGAACGTTATATCAAGATGATGGAAAAACATGCCGTGCGACAGATGAATCGATGGCATCTAATGCACAGTACATATGACACAACTAAGTACAGTCACAGGAGACTTAGCGTAAAGTCGCTCCAATTTCCACTTTGCACGAAAGGCAAAGCTCAGGTACTACTCGGCTCCTGGTTCCTCCGAGTCGGATACTGGGGAATATCGGGTCCCTATCTTTCGGAATCATTAAAGATATTGCACCTCTAATTCAAATTGACTTATCTTACCGTGTTGAACAACGACAGAACGGATGCTTTGGTCATCGCGAAGCTTTAACCCCAGCTGCCTAGCTGTGACAGTTCAAGTATCATCGCCGGGATGACGTTTGACGGAAGGCAAGTTGAATGCTAGGGTCTGTGGTTCTTACAAAACTCTTCGTAGCACCAAACAAGTATATAAAGTTTCCGACAGCTGTGGCTCACCCTCTCTTCCCGGGTCTTCTCATTACAACCATGGAGACAGCATCCCCGGACTTTCTCGCAAAAACTACTGGCCCCTTCCTGCTGGGATACCTCCTCAACTATGGACTTTTTGGCGTTCTCACAGTCCAAACGTATATCTACTACAACGCGTTTCCGAATGATCGAAAGGGCGTTCAAGCCATGATTTACGGCCTGTATATCGCAGAGACAATCCAAACTGTGATGGTCACCTGGGATGCGTTTCAGTACTTTAGTTTTGGTTTTGGGCAACCGGCAGCATTGAAAGAGATAAACCTAGTGTGGCTTGACTGTTGTATCATCGAAGGAGCAGGTGTGGTTAAAACCCCTTCCCTGAGGACTGTTTTTACTGACTCAGAATCCTCAGTGGCGTTCACGGTGCAAATGTTTTACGCTTATAGGATATACCTGTTATCGAAGTCAAGATTGTTGGTGGGAGCAATTGTATTCGTGCGTCTCTCAGACAATTTGTTTTTACGTTAGCTTAAGTTTCCGTTTCTGATAGATGGCACTCACGCAATTTGGAGGTGCTATCACGACCGCAGTGATAGCAAAGACTGTTGGACGGTTTACAGAACCACAAAGGGCTTTCGTCGCAGCAGGCGTAAGGTCCATTTATTCCCTCTTCTAGTGCTTGCTCTAAGGCTCTCTTCGTCTTTAAGCTCTGGCTAGGAGGGAGTGCCACATGCGACATACTTGTCGCAACTTCAATGACCTACGTTGTACGCTTCTCCACACGCTTTGGGCGTTTGAAGCTCATCCCACACTTCTCTCATCGCATTGCTATAGCTGTCCAAATGTGATGCGCAATTCCAGGAAACAAGAGACATTTTGAACCGCATTGTTCGCTTGACGATGGAGACCGGGATCTTGACTGGTGAGTAACTACAAGTCCCCGCTGTCCAAGTTTTTTGGGGTCTGATGTACATTCTTGCTAGCTACCATCGCAACCATCAACCTCATACTCTTTCTCGCTTTCCCCAAGTCATCCTACTACATGGCACTTTCTCTGATATTGGCCAAACTTTATTCCAATTCGTTGATGGTGATATTCAACAGTCGAGTAAAAATCGTTGGTGGCCGAGGGCAGTCAACATCGAGTGAGAAGCATGTCGAGATTTTTAATTCTGCAGGCGACCTGGTATTCGCGACTAGAGATTTCGGACATGATGGGATGTTCGTTTTGCAGACGAGTACAGGGAGCCATGAGGGTCGTTTTGACTGCTCGGAGACTGATATCCAAGATGATAGACATGAGATGGAGGTCAGTATCGCTGGTGGTCAAGGGGGACAGAAACGAGAAATAGTCACGGTGCTCTGAAGTTCGTATGCTTTGACGATAACTGGCCGTGCAATGTCCACAGCAGGTGATGTACTAAGCCGATGACTCATGGTCACCAGTCCAGACCTTTTCTCCCTTTTTTGGAGGGCTTCTTTTGTTTGATTGATGAACGGTAAAGGATGCATCAATGAGGCACTAATCATCTCAACCTACAATATCAATAAGTAGATGTCGGAAATGCGGCCTTGGCTGCGAACTCCTGAACTTCCAGTTTTTCGTTACTTCCGTGTGAAGCTCCCGGTTGATACCTGCTTTGAATTGTAATTAGTTTTATGACTGATCAGTTATTTATTATTATACCTTTAGTACTATAAAGACCGTATATAATCGTTGAATGAAGGGGGGACGACGACTTCTACATCTACAATAGTAGACATAATACTTATATATAGTTCAATCCACCTCAACCTCAATTCCACCCTACAGACACATTCCCTTCTGTTCTTGATCTATTTGACTCCAGATTGAAGTGTACTTCTGACATTGGAACTTTACTATTAGTACCGCAGTATGTTTCCTTATGATCTTACTTGCATGTTTTTGTGTACTCACTGCTGGCAGTGAACCCTGTTTGGGTGCCAAATATGGATACCCCAAATGTAATGACTTGCTTGAAAGTGACAAATAGGACAAATAATTGTGACCAAAATAATTCCCAAAGCCACATAGTCTTTGGCTGATATTTGTAGCCTGTCAGAAAATCTTTCCAAGGATATTTGGCATTAAACAAAATTCTAGAGTATTTGACCAAAGCCAAATATTGATTTCAGACAATGATGAATATTTTACTCTCCTAATTTATTAAACATTCTCCACCCACAAGTTCTTTGAATATTTGTCAGTCAAATGTTCAGTAGAAATGAAAAATATTTGGAGCCAGATTTTTACTGGTAGAGTACCAAACACTTCCATATTTTCTCACATTTCCAGTTTCCAAAGGGATAAAATATTCAGAGCCCCTCCATTTCATATTATTGGACCTAAGATCTCAAATATCATCACGATTTTCCCCAGGCCCATAGCCCACCTTCTTGGGAGGTTCTGGCCTCATATGGACCCAGGGAAATCTTGATGATATTTGAGATCTTAGGTCCAATAATATGAAATGGAGGGGCTCTGAATATTTTATCCCTTTGGAAACTGGAAATGTGAGAAAATATGGAAGTGTTTGGTACTCTACCAGTAAAAATCTGGCTCCAAATATTTTTCATTTCTACTGAACATTTGACTGACAAATATTCAAAGAACTTGTGGGTGGAGAATGTTTAATAAATTAGGAGAGTAAAATATTCATCATTGTCTGAAATCAATATTTGGCTTTGGTCAAATACTCTAGAATTTTGTTTAATGCCAAATATCCTTGGAAAGATTTTCTGACAGGCTACAAATATTGAGGTTATATACTCAGTCAGATCCTACTGTGACTGGTGACTGGTGTAGGGTGTTTGGACCTGTGATATAGAATATACAGGGGGTATATCCAACTCTGATTTTTGCTGATGACTGGGTGAGAACTGAGAGAACTCAAGGGAAATCAAAGGCAACAACTATCAACTCAAACATTGATAGTTACCACCAAAGGGGCAATCAACAATAGAATTGACTCAGCTCTAAAACAAAACAAAAGACCACTCAAGGATCTTAGACAAAAGACTATGCAAGGTCCTTGGACAAAAAAAGATTACACAAGGACCTTACTCAAACAAATTGATGCACAACATTGATAACAACAATTGGGTTCAAATGATCAAATCTATTCAACCTCATAGGCTGGACCAGGCAGAAGATGTATAGATGGAGAAACAGTGACAGATTGGCAAAACTCCTCACACTCCTACTTTACTGCTCTGATGCATGGGTAGTATTTGCTTGACTATCTACAAAATACATGGCTGTCTTATATACCACAGCTGTAGAGAATTATGTAATCTTCTTCAATATACTACAAGTATTTTATTGTCACCTCCATCATTCCCATTGTTTCCCTCATCATTTTCCTTGCTGACAACACTCTTAGCTTACTGCTCCCCCCTGATTTTGAATTTTTGACCCAGTTATTATATCAGTTTTTTTACTGGGTTTCCCCTTTAAACTTTCAGCTCACCTCATTTTAGACTGCTTCATTCACAGCATATATAGCCCTTGGACTCTTGAACACAATCTTGAGCTCTTCAAAGGCATTACAGGGATTAAAACCCCCAAAACACAACCATCTTGGCCCACAGAACAATTTCAACAGCTCGTCTTTCTGTAAATACATTCAAGTCTCATTTCTTCCTAATGTTGTTAAGATTACATGTATTATACAATGGATGCAAAACCATGGCTTTTGTGGCTACCAGTACATCTGACATCATCTTCTGTCAGATCTTTTGAAGTATCCATATTTTATGATAAAAACTTTCATGTACAAGCTGAATGAAGACAGCATGGTCCACATGAGATGTAGGTCAGATATTCTTGGGAGAGGGTGTTGTCTGATTGGTAGTGTGGTCTGGGGTTCACTATTCAGGCCTTTTTGGTCAAGAGAAGATACATTTGACACAACAGCCATAGCAATTGCTGGTACATTTGGAGACAACTATACATGCTTGGTGGTTACAGGTGCAAATAACCTTGAAAACAGAGATTGGAATGGCATTCTTGTAAATGTAGGCAGTCACAACATTGAGAGGGCTATTAAAGTATAAGTGCACTGATTGTAGCATATACTACTTTACTTATATACTATGTAGTACTTGTACTTGTGCATGGGTACTTGCCATCTAATTTAATGCAACGACTGGGACACATAGATGCATATTGTTGTTCACCCACTGGTTCTAAAGCTGCATATCAGGATTATCAGAATTACTTACTATATGGGACCAGGTATTGGCAATCTTTGTTTCATATAATAATTTCTGTAGTGACTACTCTCAATACTTATCCAATCCAAAGGAATATACCTTGGTGAACCCTCCCTAAGGGCCTTTGAAAGCAACTGAATCTGGGCTAAAAAGTTCTCCCTTGTGCAACCTCTGAATGTGGCCCAGACTGGGGGCACACACACAGTGCAGCTCAATCCCCATAGATTATACTCACAGTGATTATAATCTGCCATAATAATTTTTGTAGAATCTAATGAGCTGTAATCATTGACTGAATATGATCAGGCATGATTATTTTAGTAGGATATAATCAGCTGGAATTATCGTGAGTGATTACAATCAGCCATAATCATTGACAAGTCTTTCCTTGAATATAATGGGTCTAATTTTGGGAAGATAAGGGTCAATACAGGTCCTTACAATGATTATAATCCACCATAACCATGCCAAGGGAATACAAGCAGCTGCAATTATATTGTCCAATTACAATTGGCTACAATCATGATAATTGAATATAAGTGGTTTTGAGTTCATAGTCTGGGAGCATTATAATCATGATAATACAGGAATTCCAATGGATTTTTGGCATATTACATACCAGCATGATACCTTTCTTGAAATTTATTCACTGTAAGTACTTTTATAGATTAAAGGGCTCTTTACAAATCATATTCTAGTATAATCCATAGACATTTTCCCTGATGAGGGGTCAAATTGAAGGAGGGGGGTTTACTTTGAACAACCAAGAATGGAATGGACTGGCATCTGGATCCCAGTAATGTAATCTTTCTGATCTATCTAATATCTGTCTGGCAAGAACTTTGAGTTTCCTCGGCAGGAAATTTTTCCAACTTATGCTCATCACAATGTGCACAATCCATCTTAGATATGTACATCACCTACAAGCACTTACACCCACTTATTTCAAGTTCAATAATGCCAAAATACTGTTTTTGAGTGACTGACTTGAGGGAAAGGTTCAGCTTCCACCTCGAAGAGGCCTAACCCTTTGTCATGTACTGGTGTCTGCCGTTCAGCTTGGGATTGGACTTAGCCGGGAAACGCCGCGGATAAAAGTGCGGAATGGCGGCCCGCACTAGTGAGTGTGCGAAAATAATTGACGGGGCGTCTAACATCTATTGTTGTGCATAAACTCTTCTTATCTTTTTCTCTCCCCAAGCTACAATTTCTCCTCCTATCGATGCATTCAAGTTCTCTCCCCTTCTTTTGAATTAGTATCCCGGTACTATATGAGCTGTCAACTTCAAAGAAGATCAAGTCAATGTTATCGAGATTTGACTTTTCAATACAACTGCTTCAGAGTTGTTTAAGTTTTTCTTTTAGTGATCCGTGGGCCTCAGTTTCCATTTATTTCTCCCATCTGTTCATTCCATTAGTCACTCGAGCTCAGAAAATAAGCTAAGTATGGGGTCGTCAATGGATCGTTGTCATGTTGGTGACCGTGGGCCCGAGTATAGCACCCCTCGAGCAACACCTCGGTACGAGTCATTGGTGCACATAACATTCGATGGAAGGGTGAGAGCTACTCACCGTAAAATCACGAAATTCGTGTATCGAGACTTTTAGTATATCCAACCTCTCAGTTTGTATAGGTCTCTTCTATTCGTTGTGTAATGTAGCATTGGAAGAACAGAACGGAGGAATAGACCTGGGATCGGCTAGAACGGGGACCCCAGTGAGCTTTGCCAAAATCATCATGCTGATTTTTCACCCCACCATGTGTACATAAGCATCTCACCTGGACCTTTTTTGATGACAAGATTCAGCTTCGTAAGTACTGTACTAGTGAGTAATGCATTATTCATAACATTATCCCACGTCCAAATCAATAGCAGTTGTTAATGAACCAACTACGTGTTCTGGCCTATGGCCAGGTTGTAAGATGACCTATGCGCGGCCTTGCGAGTCACTTGTGTCTCGTAAGACAAAAGTTTACTTTGTATAAGTTCGGCGACTTGGCATCATTTCCCTCATCCGTACGCATCAATGTCTAGTCCTCTTACTGACCTCGTCAACATCATCTCTAATGGAGTAGCCTCTATTGAGGCTACCTACAAGAAAGAAAACCTTCGTTTTCCATCGCTCAACGACCCATACTCACCAGGACCGTTGGACAAGGATGCTGCGCTGGATATGACAATTCGGACCGTGGTTGCTGCGTCACTGCAACTTATCACTACGATCAGGTCCCCAACGGACACGTTATTCGACATTGCTACTGGGATGTATCTCCCGGCGACATTAGGAACCGTTAATGAAGCTCATGTTGCCAATGTTTTGCAAGATGCGGGCCCTCAGGTATCTCTTTCATTCTTCATGTTTTCGTCCTCTCAAACTTATAACTATCTAGGGTATGCCAGTCCAAGATATCAGCAAGGAGGCAGGGATCGAAAGTGGGGCACTCGGTGAGTTTTTGGGGGCCTGAAAATCGACGGATAAACTGAAACGACTTCTATATACTAGCGAGGGTTCTTAGATTCCTGGCTAATAGACATGTGTTTCGGGAGGTCAAACCCAATGTGTTTGCCCACAACCGGGTCTCGTCCGTACTCATCAAAGCTCCACACTTGTCCGAGATTCGAAAGAAGTACAAGCTTTCTGTTTAGGTCTATTCCCCTCAATTCAGGCTAACCGACTTTACAGCCCTGTCTCCCAGTATGATAACTCACACGTAGCTGCCATCGTAGGACATTGGTGCGTTTATCTCTTGACGAAAGTCGTGTAAACTGTAACAATGTTAATAGCACCGACGAAGCGTTGAAAGGTAGCCCTTATATTTCGGCTTACGTTTTGGGTGGCTACAAGGACGCCGCCGCGCCACTTAACATGTGTTTGAAAACGGAAGAATCGATCTGGGATTGGTATGAACAGCCAGAAAATGCAATGAGAGTGCACCGGTTCAGTACCGCTATGAAAGGAGCAGGGGAGCGTTTTTCACCCTACATTTATACCAATGGTACGGAATTGAAATTGTGTTCGTTTCTATCCCAGAGCTCATTGAAAGGCACAATATCCTAGCAATTGATTGGAAGTCCCTCAAGAACGATTCTATCGTGGTTGACGTTGGAGGCGGTCAAGGTCCTGTTACTTTGGCGCTATACAAAGACTTCCCTCACTTGCAGTATATTGTCCAAGACCTCAATTCCCCCATTATTGACGCGAAGAAGGTCGTCTTGCTCCTCGAATATATGATTATGCTCTCATGATGACTCATAGCTCTGGGAACGCGAGGCACCCGACGCACTTACGAGTGGAAGGGTAAAATTACAAGGTCTAATACTGATTCACCTCCTTTGAGAACCAGGCTGACTCCCACTTACTGTCAGTTCATAACTTCTTTAAGCCACAAACCGTGGAGAAAGCTGCTGTCTACTTCATGCGAGCAATTCTGCACGACTGGCCTCAGTCAACGAGCCAGAAAATCATGTCTACACTACGCCAAGCAGCCAGCTCCGACTCGAAGCTTATTGTATTCGACATGGAATTACCCTATGCATGCGCGGAGCTTCCTGGTGCACCAACAGTCCCTCCTGCACCTTCACCGCTTCTCGCAAATTTTGCTACCGGTGCTTTTGTCACCACGGTAGACATTCAAGTGGGTTAATAGACTGTCGATTGGCCTAACAATTACTTATCAACAGATCAGATGTTAAATTTGCTTAACGGTATGGAACGTACTGTGGATGACTTTGTTGAATTGGGAAAGGCCTCCGGATGGAAGTTGGAGTCGGTCAGGCCCGGGGCGATGGCCGCGTTCATTTTTTCAGCTGCCTAATTTACTAATAGAGAGAAATAGACAACCGTCCGTTTTTCGTTTCTCGGGCTATGATATATGATTCGCAACGTAGGCCTCCGGTCTATTCTTGTGTTGACTTGGTGGCGTGACCGACATTGATAACATCCGAGTAAGGATCAGTCTGCTTGGTTGCTCAGCAAGCAAGATATTTGGCTTCATCTTTGTCTGAAGATTTACAGTACATTCTAGAACGGACCACTCCTTGTTACAAGTTAAGTTTATCACCATCTCCGGTAGGGTGAGTATCATCAATCGAAGCTTGAAGAATTTGGAAAAGATCTGCAGATCGAGCGCCGATCTTACATTTGAAGGGCACAGGATGACTTCAGCTCTCATAGTCAGTGATCCATGTGTCAATTCTCACTGAATGAAAAGAACAGACCTAACAGTACCCGAAAGAAAATCCTCGCTTGGTACAATTTCTGCTCCATGTTCATCGGTACATCTTGAGAACTTTAAGACCGCCAAAGACATTGCCATGCCGATGTAGATTGTCGCATGTGCAAGCTCTTGCCCTGGGCAGATTCTTCGGCCGAACCCGAACACGAAGCAGGATGGGTCTTTTTCGGGCTTAGCACCTAAAAATCTTTCCGGTTTGAAGACCTCCGGGTCTCGATACAGTGACGGATCCCGCGATATCTTCCTGTCAGTCAAAGAAACACATTATTATGTAAAACGGACTGAAGTGTTGCATAGCCTAACCAAATGTTACTCAAGACTGTAGCACCTTTCGGGATAAAATACCCATCGTACTCGTCGTCAGCGGTCAGCATGTGAGGTATTCCTACCCGGGCAAGTGAGTTGAAAGCAAGTCAATCGTTCAATCATTCATGTCCCAAAAACTTACCCATCGGCCCGACGGGATGCCACCGCATAATTTCCTTCTGGACTGCGGCAAGATATGCAAGGTTGTCGCGGTCACCAAAAACGGGTAATCGTGAAGTACCAACAATACGGTCAAGCTCTTCTTGAGCCCTTTTCTGTACCTCTGGGTACAAAACCATCACGAGGAAGAAGGTACCCAATGAGGCGGTGACCTGAGCATTTTCCGTGAGGAGTGAACCGATGATTGATATTAGTACGGCACCTACGGTGTCAAGGCCCCCTCCGTATAAAGTGTTTGATACATATTTAATGAGCTCTTTCTCATCTTCTTTTCCTACAGTCTCCAACAAGTGGGTGGTGAAAGAGGGAAGGGCTTTTCCAAGCCGCTGTATGATTTCAGTGACGGAGTTCTGTGGACCAATGAGAATGAACCTTACTGATTGTTCGATTACAAATTGATGAGGGATGTCCAATTGACCATCAAATGTCTCCTTGAACCGCTCTGCTGCAACCTGAAATGGCATTCTGAACGGCTTCAAATCAGGTAGATGCTTCACTTGAGTGAAAATCTTTAGCCGCGAAAACATAGGATCTGATTTAAGACTCCACATACAGACGGGAAACACATCGACTAACCAAGCACCCGGTTGAGTTGCAACGTAAAATTCTTCAGCTGCTTTTTCCACGACCCGCACAAGAGGATCAGATCTGTGCCTTTCGACGCGATATCCATGGGACATCAAAAGATATATTGCCCCGATCGAACTGAGAAACTCAGTCTCACAATTCTTCATGACTTTTTGAACGAAACAACTCACCGTCTCAGGTGTCGCAACAGTTGTTCGGGGTCTTCTGCTATTGCCAAAATGAACCGTCGCATTTCATCGCGTTGTGCACCTTGAAACTGGTTGACAGCAGATTTTGTTCCACCGCACTGAACTACCATCTTGCGGAGTGAACGAAAACGACTCCCGTACGGGGACAGAATCATCTGTTTATTCCAACCGATTCTTCGCCTGGAATCAAATTGTGTTTTGATTGATACGAGTGCGTAAACCTCACATTTCACCCGCAAACGTGAGTTTTGGACGATCGGAATATATGTTTGAGCGTTTATCGAGTAAATCTACGCAAACGTCTAACGTGTTGAGGATAACGATTGGTTTTCCCATAACCTTGACCGAGCTTATCGGGCCTGCACAAGAATCGAGCTGAGTTGGAGGATAAAATTGGAATGCTATCCTTTACGCACCGTAGCGGTCCAGATACGTTCCCCAATGAATCCAATCATGCTCCTTTGGCACGTCAAAGATATTTCCTACCAACGGGAGCCCAGGGGGACCGGGCGGGAGAAATTTCGCTTTGCCGACCCGAAAGCGTGAAGTAACCCAGAGCAGAAGAAAAAACGGAAGTATCACAGCAAGTATCTGAGTGAAGGGATAACTCAAAAACATTTGGTTAGAGAACGGGGCGTTATAACGTTGAGTTGGTGATTGACCAACACGCTTCGCAAGACCAGCGATAATAAAGCTGAGTAAGCGAGATGATTATCTTCCCACGGTACCAGCCGATTTCCCAGCGCCACCATTTTGACGGGCAAATTGTTCCTGCTATTTCCTGCGGTCAGGGAAATGGAGATTTCAATTCGGAGGTACAAAAAGCTACTTCAATCTGTCCGACTGACGACGAAAGCTTCCGATTTTATTGAACCTTTTTAATTGGATCATCTAAAGAGATTACAGAGAATGACCGAGCCGACCGGACCTGTTATAGCTGGAGCGTATACTACGGTGAATGACAACTATCGTTCGTTTTGAATGAGTCTTTATTCTATAGAATCAGCAGATGCTACATTGTAGTAATATAGTCCAGGAAGAACCCAGTCCATACGATTCCACCCAACTGCCAAGCATTCGACTCGAACTACCTCCGACAAGTTGACATTCACAGACATAGGGACGTCAATCAAAGTCAAGATATGAGTCAATACAGACTTACACAATAAAGACAGCTCTGGGGGTCGTCGGGATTCACCCAGAGTAACTGATAGAGAATATGGGCTGCCGCGCCCCCAGCCCCAACGATAAAGAACCAGGGACCTTGTTTATTCATGAGGCCAGAAGTAATAAGGCAACCCAACATCATAGTTGCGAAGCAGTACAACATTAGTCGAGTGCGGTTACCGAATAACAGCGCAGTTGATTTGACGCCTGCGTTAACATCATCTTTTTTATCTTGCGATCCGTATACCGTATCTAAATTATACGTTAGCAAAGGAAACGTCGACCATTCGGTACTGACCGTAGTAAATGCTCCAGCTGATAAAAAACGTGTTTTATTCACGAGTTGAACTAGAGGAATTGACTTACAACCAGCATGATACCACGAGAATAGCGGCCGGAAAAGCCGAATCCCATCGTGGAGTTATCGCAGTGCTGGCGACAAGGGCAGGGAAGTTGACGGCTATACCTAAGTGGGTTTAGAGCGAGTCCCTAAATAAGTCAATTTGAACAAACCAAGCCATGCTTGAGGCCAATAAGTGACCCGTTTCAAAAGCGGATAGATGCCCGGGAGAGGTAGCATGGCCACAAGCCCGAAGCACCACCTGTATATTTAGTGAGAAACATGGGTATTAAAAGTAATTGATTTCTTACGCCAACTTGTTGAACGGCCATATACATGCAGACAGCAGAATCAGATGGATGCCGAGGAATACCAGAGCACCTGGAACAGAAACTTGCCCCGAGGCAATTGGTCGGTTTTTTGTGCGTTCTGTTTTGCCGTATCGCATTCTGGAAGATTCCCCGCCTGAATTCGAAAGATTTACTGACCGACTTTTCTGTCGATATCCCTGTCCAGAATGTCGTTCCAAACACACGCCGCACCTAGATGTGTGATATGAATACTCATTGTAACGATGAGCTCAGAGCGTGCGGTACCCACTGAGACCACATCAGTTGGGGCTTTATCGTTTAGATCGATTAGCCCACTCACCTATGAAGAAGAGCTGAACCAAAAAGACCATGAGCCATCATCACACCGTAGTCTCGGACCGGGATGTTAGACGCATAGGCTGACATCGTAATCGACCATGCTACACTGAGTCGTTAAAGGCGAGAGCGCCGGTGGAAACAAAGCTTGAGTTACTGACCAACAGGCCAGTAAACGAGCATACTGCCAGCAAATATATTCACTCGGGACAGCCTGACCTAGATGGGCAGCGTTACAAATGGATTTTAGCAGCTGCAGTTAACGACCTTGACTTACCCACTTATACCAAGATGACTTGCTGTCGGAGGATTTCATAGCTGCTAGACTGGGACGGTTCACGAAGTAAGTCTGAGTACCACCAGCACTACTGGTAGATGCCCTTCAAGCAACTTGCGACTGAGATTTTATATGGTCTAGTCGTTTCCAAATACGGTAGTACTAAGCAATTTTGCATCGCCACGGTTGTACCTCGTAAATTTTCTGTTAGCTTCCCTAGGTAAGGCGAGCCTTGGGCACTGAAATGTTCCATCAGTCCCGGACGCCTATTTAAAAGGTCCCAAATGGTGATCAATATAGCCTCAAGGAATCACTACTTGCCATCAGATGGACGGAGCGGGTTCAACATACTCAATTTGAAGAACTATAGGAGTCTTAGGAATCATCCGAATACAACGCATAATCTACACGTTATTTAGACTGGGAAATCCATTCATAATGGCTGTTATCATATGCTCTAGGTTGTAATAAATGAAATCAGGGGCGCCGCACGAGTCTTCTGACTCCCTGAATATCTGTCCGATTCCATCACCCGAGGGTCACCTGGCAGCGCGGAGCCAAGTTCGTGCCGGATAAGATGACATAAACCTCCTACTCCGTCTTGTCTTTCCGAAATTTCACTCTTCCTCTGGTGACTGGTAAAGCAACAGCGCTCTGTTAAGAGGGTATGATACTAGTCATTACTTACCAACTAGCGGTTGAGTGAAGAGAGAAATGAGTAGAGGAGTAGCTGG
>MU127802.1:73146-157416 GCA_014904975.1 Marasmius fiardii PR-910 | reverse complement strand
GAATGTGAATTCTGGAATTGCAACTCAAACTTTCAACTTATGTAAACTCAAAAGAGAGTCCGACGGCTTCTTTGTATCATTTAGGTTTCGTGTGCCTGCCTCAGAGCTTCATCTCACTTAGACCTGTAACAGGACGGTATATGACGAGCTTAGAAAGCTGGGTACATGGGTGTGGACCTGGGATATCACAGAAATACCCAACAGGGGGATAACAAGGTGCTACCAATTGGATGTCACAATGATACCATTAGACCAAGAGTAAAAAGATAACTTCAGAAAAGATATCATTCGGATATCCTTTGGAGCTATCAAATCAGTGCATGTGGGCAGCCTGACACCGTGATATTCTTTCCAGAAAGGCAACTGCCCAGTCCTGACTGTTCACTTTTCTGGCTCTATTCCTCCCCTTGCTCTCGCCAAAACCAGCTATTGATCATTCAGATTTTGGTTGAAAAAACAATATATTGCAATAGATAGTACAGTACAGTATGTAGTAATCAAGTTTATACAGATAATAGAACACTCACAGGTCTCAATGTTCCCGGAAACTCGGGAGGACCTTTCAATCCATCTTCAGTAGCTGTAAAAACTTGATAATAACAAAAAAAACATTAGAAAGGGCTTAGATCTATGTGGATGCAAGGCAGCTCACCTGTAGATAGTCCACAACAAATGACACCACATACCAATCTTCTGCTGCAACATTGCCAGTGAAAGGCCTTGCCTTGAGCCAGAGATTTCAGTAAGATGGTTTGAGGTGTGTGTGCTTGAGGGGCATGCAGCTGAAAGTTTGAGAATGAGGTTGAAGGCATTGCAGGTCCAGCAAGCTTGGTGACTTGAGAGCGAGGGCTTGAACAAGGGCTTGAGGTTGAAGAAATCAGGTGTTTGAGCCAGAGATTGCAGTAAGTGAGGCAAAAGGCTTGAATGTGGTCTGAAGAATTCATGGCTCTGGAAGGTTTTGATGCCTTGAGAGTGAGAGCTTGACCTGTGAATGCTTGAGTCCACAAACTTGTGTGTTGCCAAGCAATCTTGAAATGAGGACTTGATCTTATTGATGTGAGGTACTCTTGCGTTCATGAGAGCTGTTTTTTTGCTGTTTGGAAGGCAGAGGGCTTAATACTTAGCGCTTAGATCCCTGCTTGACCATTTGCAAGAGATGAGAGCAGCCTGACTTGCGCCCTTTGCAAAAGTTGATTTCCAGGTTGAATTCAACCGAGTTATGACAGCTTGTGAATTTGGCATACATGAAAAATTGTTTGAGACTTTGTCTTGAAGCTTTTGATGCCTTGATATGAGCTGAGGGGCCAAATGCGAGTTGATGAAGTTGGTTGATGGTTGATCTGGTGGGAGGAAAAAAGTTGAACATGACATAAGCAGTGCAACGACGCATATGGTCTGGCTGCCAGCCATTAGTCAGTGGGATTGGGCAAAGGTCAGTGGGTTCTTGAAATGAGAAGGCCTCTCAAGGGAGGGGTTATCAGACTGATAAAATTTCTCATTGATCACAGAAGGACAACAATTGTGTGACATTAAAATTGTGAAATTGAAATGATATCGATATGATATATGGCTGGGTTGTCACCAGGATAACTCTGCGTCAGGATATCTTTTCATCAATCCAACCTTTGGCCATGTATATACTGACCTGTAAAATGGAAGCAAATCATCAGCCAGGTAATTTAGGGATTTGCCGAACCCTATCCTAGCATCTGGCCCAGCACCATAAGTCAAACTCAATTTATGACTCAAATCATGTGCTTATTACTACAAAACTTCGGATCTCTTGACAGAACAAAACCAGAGAAAATATGCAGAAAAAATGCCATCTCTTGAATTTCTGTATGGGGCCAAACACCACAGCAACAGTCTACAATGCAACAGTGAGGTTGTCAGAGAGTGTTGACTCTTTGCAAGTATGATGTGTTGGATCTGATGCCATATTGTTCAAATGATTTTGAGTGGTGTGTTCCATACTGATTAGTTCTGAGTCAGCCAATTTTCTCCATGAGAAAATCAGCATTGGACACGACACGGTCTGCTCACAATGAGTAACGTGATGGAAAAATAGAAGGTTGCCCTGATCGCACTAAACTAAAAAAAGAAAGCTCAACTTTCCTTATAGGATTCAGCAAATCCCTAAATTACCTGGCTGACAATTTGCTTCTGTTTTACAGGCCTACCACTACCCACCTTTGCAAGGTCATCAGTGATAGCCAGTGACAGGCCTACATCTTGCTCTGACATCCCCTGTTTCTCTGTCTTAAAGCTCTGGCAGTTCGTGTTCCTCTATAACAAGTTTGTCGTCTTGCAGCCATAGCCTGTGGGTATGTACCTTCTCTGCTTTCTTTTCCATCTCTCATTTATGATATGAGAACAGCACTCCAGTAGCAGGCCTATATGTCTCAATATTTTATTCGAGTGCCTCAGGTTGCTTTTTCCCAAAAGTCAAGCATTGAAAATACAGTACTGCTGCATGACAGAACCTTGACTCTTTAGCTATAGATTGAACTAAAAATTTCTATCATTCTCAGACTGTGAACAGGATTGCTGTGGGACGTGTCACAAACCAGTTGGCTCGGGATGAAATGACAATTCTGAAATGTCAGGTGATTAAGTGATTCCAGCTCTACCGATGATCATGAGATCAAATGACAGTACTAGCAAAATATGCTACCCACCAAGGTGTACATCAGAAACCACCAAAGTGTACTATACTACACACCAAACAGTAGGTATAATACTCAGTGCTCCCTCTACTTATTCTTTCAAACTGGCAACTCTGGAGTCAGTTGCTCACCCCTCAAAGTTCTTCCAAACAGTAACTCCGATTCTAGCGTCTGACTTTTCTCCACTCTTGCACAACAACATTCCAAATTGAGGCACTGTCATATCACGACAAACTGATCCTGACCATCCAGGATGTATTGCTCTATCTGCAAATCTTCTCAGTACAGCTGGGAGTTCAGGAGATGAGACGATCAAGACAAGTTAAGTCATGCTTGTGGTTCTCTGATCAGTAGACATGACTGACAATTTTAATGTTGAATGGTGGCTCTGGATGTAGTTCTTAGGAGTCTAGTAAAAGAAATGAGGGACGGGGTTAGCAGGGCTTGTTCATGCAGGATAAAGGAAAGAAGAAACACACCAGATTGCAGTCAACAATTCTAACAGCAATGGAAGACCTGCCCAGGACCACTCACATTTCCAAATTACATTATTCAGGGCTGGGTATAGTCTCTATCCTCAGTTTACTGTATTTAGATATCCCTGTAGTTCAAGCCAAATCCAAACTTGAATTGTGGCACAATTTGGGTTCTCTACAAAAAAAGCAGGCAACAGACATCAGCTATCACCTCAAAGGAAGTGATATGGAAGAAGAAGAAAACTGTACAGCATCAGAAGGATGGTAGTTATTTTGAAGTCTTTAGGGAAGAAACGACAGGTTAACATGATGCACCCTCTTGTCAGCAATAGGGGGAGAAATGGGTTCCAAAACCTTACCCATCCTTGTTGAGTCCTAAGGAATGGCCAAAATATCCCAAAGCTAAGCATAAACTCAGTTGAATAATTCTCTGCTCTCTTTGCAGTCATATAAGGAAAGTCTTCCAGATGGATTCCAGTTCCATGAAGCACATCCGCTGTAGCATTACCAGCTTTGTTTCCTTCTATTCCAGCCAAGAGAGCAGCAATCACATTTGGGTGATCAATTCATGACTTGATGATTCCAACACTGTTGACAAAGACAAATGGTGTTGGTATTTTGAGCAACAACGAATAGAAAGAAGTCTCATCTCCATGCTGAGTGGTGAGATTAGCCAATCAGCATGACCAGAAATAAAGTTTGAGAATGATGCAGAAAACGATGTAGCAATCTGCCTCGTCCTGTACGGAGCTGGGGGCAGGGGAAGGTTAGGAAAACGAAAACCACCCCTTGGCAAAACTTTGCTCGCAAGCACGATTGCATGATATGATGTCCAACTCACAGGACATTAGTATTACATGGTTGCAAGTGGCACTTGGCTTTCAGATTCCTCGAAAGTCAATGCTTACTAGCATCAACATCCATTGGCTCTGCTTGATGATCTCTCAACTTCAGCCTCCTGCTCTTGTGCCCCTCCCCCCATCAGATCCATATAGTCATAGGCCAGCACCTGAGGCTGAAGACTGACTTTTGAGTCAAAATGCATGGTCCACTCCAAATGTCCAGAGATTCCATATATTTTTTGCACATCTGGGTGTTCTAAGCTGTAGAGAAATGTAAGGCAGCACCAATGCCAGCTTCCATCCAGAAGAATTACCTCCCATGTCAGCGAAGCCCTCAAGTAGCCCTCAAAGAAATATCCATCAAGATCAAAATCTGAACAAAACATCATGCCCAACAGTACCTCAACAAGGAGACGAGTTCACCTGTGTGTATATCATGGTAACGAATGTGTTTGTAGCAAAGTTTGAAAGAAATAAGAAATGATGTTGGATGATCTATCGAAACACTTGGAACTGTGGAGGCCGCTTCTGTGCAGCGTAAACTGCTAATGTGTTCAAGATACATTTTGAGCCTGTGCAGAGGCTTGGTGTAGTCCTGCTTTGATCTTTCAGCATAGAATCAGTTGCATGAAGTGCAAGGTGGCATTCTCTGCTTGTATTTGAGATTTGCTGGTGAGAAGAGAAGTTTGGTGTCCCAGAACAGTAATGTTCACTTCATCACAAAGCTGGAGCAGGAATGAGCAAATTGACTCACCATTTTAGAAACATAGAAGGAGTATAATGACTGTCTGACATGTAAACTTAACACCCTCATCTCCTTCTGAATCTCGGCTAGACCTGAGTGGACCTTTCATGATGATGCTTTGCATGTATTAAAGAAATCTCAGCCTGTTCAAACCGCTCTCAGATTGTCAAGCTTGATGTCGAATGATGCAACAGCATTGTTGTGTCCACCCAAAATGGAGGTCAAATGAATGAGTTACTTGAGGCTTCACTTGGTAGGATTCAAGAACAGATCAGTCAAGGGAAGATCATCACTAATGCGAACACTTTTCAAAAAGAGCTCACCACTGCCGAATACTACCCCAAATTTATCACACTATTCCATGGGTTGCCCAGCTGACAACAGGTCCACTTTGAGGCTGTAGCCATAAGCTTGTAGACATTCTATTGCTCATTCAGAAATCCACGAGAAAGCATGGTAGAGTTCAAGTTGATATCTGAGGATGGAAGTCAAACATAAAGAGTCTCTGAATTGAGAAGCCCGACCTGAAGCCCAAATGGAGTTCCAGCACTTGGTCCAGAGTCCACAATCCACAAACCAGGAGTCCAGGACTATCTACAAAGTTGACATTGTCTGGTCATTGTCATGCAGCAACTCTATCCTCGACTCCACAGTTTGAAAACTCCATCTTGCTTAATATGACTCAAATAAGCTCCTGACATTTACACAAAGCTCTATGGATGTGCTGCCTTGCAAGAAACCTCCCAGTCACATTGGATAATTCTGTCCATAGAAGTAAACTTGAGCAGGCTTCGCTGAATTACATAGGGAAGCAAATTGATGATATACTACATGGTTCCTGGTGTGTTGACCACTTTCCTTTCCTTTTCTTCAGATACCAGCAAATTCCATTGTGATGGATATTCACCAACATGTCCAGCACAAAAAGTGCATCAGCGATAAAGTTTGAACTCCTCTCACACTGGGATATTCATCAAACGGTTCAATTACTGTTATCAAAGATGTTGTCAGTGTTCATTTTGGCAAAGATGGCTCTGAACCAACTGGCATCACTTGTTGAGCTGACTGGGGTTGGTGATCAATGGACATGGACCAGCAGAAACTCGACTAGTCATGTAATTGTTGTTCCTCATCACCTTCTGTTGCTATTTGAATAGATAGGGCTATCTGGAAAGACAATGTGGCATGAATCTGCAGTCAAAAACCCTTCAAGTCATTTTCTTTCTTCCCGCTCCATTCACCTTGCATACAATTCATTAATCCCTCTAAACTCACAGACAAGACGTTCATGGCTTCTTTCCCACAGCCATTACACAGGGGCTTCAGGGGGGGTACTGCTTCAGTCTAAGCGTCAGGACATAATTGGTAGATTTCCACATAACGATGTCTTTATTCACCTCATAAGTACCAGTCACAAGTCCTCATGATGACGAGCACTGAAACTATAATCATTAGCTATCTTCAATGGACATCTGTTTTCATCAGAAGTAAGAATCAATTACTGGAGACCCTGCTCCAGACCTTCTGTGGACTGTAATCTGCTTCAACTGTCCTCAATTGCAGGAGGTTTGATCCATGAACATCTTGGACAGGTTCCGTTTGTGGGCTCCTGGACAGACTAAATCAATATTCTACAGTCCTATCCTGAGGTGCATAAACTTACACAGTAGTGACGGTCATTTAGAAATAAGGATTTCTCACAGCGAACGCGGTAGCACTAACAGGAACAGAGGCAATCTTGCTGAGTGAGAGAACCCCCACAACAGAATCAGCCAACTTCTAGAGTTTATATACTCACCTTTGCGGGAAAACTGAGATGCTGGTCGATAAGCAATTCATAGATTTTTGGATGAAAGGGATTGCTAAATCACAATGGTAAGGTTTGATGTTCCACAGCCTCGAAGTACCTTGCTGATCTCCCATTAATACAAATTCTTTTGAGGCCCCCATCTAGCACAACGGTTACTCAATGCCCATGAACACTCACTTAGAAACAAAGCGCAGGAATCACCTTCCTCAGTACCCATAAGAATGCACTTCTCCGAAGGTTGATCTACCTACATTCTGATTGTTCCTTCATGGAAGCTCACTGTTCTCCGATTCAGACAAGCAACTTCTGCTATGCATGAACCCATCAGAAGGTACATGTGACGTGCTGAGGGCTAATGAATACCACAAAGTAGGTGCTTGGATTGTCTGGTACTAGCTGCCCGGCAGAAACTCTTGTTGTTATTCATGGTTGCAACATACTGAATATCGCTGGATGACCAGAAATTGGGGCTATCCAGTTCATATTCATTTGAGGATCAATGGAAAACTGTTACTGATATCGTCGAGGTCTCTAAATGCCTCTTGCACTAACCTGTGAGGGGGTGATATCAACGTACTGATTTGTTCTCTAGTGTAGCTGGGAAAGTCAAGACAGGGTTATAATTGTAGGGGCTTGAGTCATTGAGTGACAGCGACAGTGAGTACAGTGCCATTTTAGGTCATCAACTTTTACAGGACCTTTCACAGACAACATAGATTACCGATTTCCAACCAACACGGAAGTTCATTGTGCAAATGAACTTAATGTCTTTGCTTTGAAAGCTTGACAATGATTCAAAAGTTGGGATTAGTTGAAGGTCGAATGAGTATTTGCATGGGGCAGCCCTTACATGTAGGAAATGACCATATAAATGATTCACGAATGATGCACCATGGGCTTGCTGAAATGCTGTGGTAGATTTTTGACCGTCAAGCTGAGGAAACATAGAAGATGCATGGGCAGAGGTTGAAGCGACTGTTGTCAAACAGAAAATATTTCCGAGTCAACTAGAATCTAGAGGAGAGAAGTTAGGATGCTCTCACCATTGAATATTGATCTGAGGATCCTGGGACATGAAGGCGAGAGTCCAGGACTACTTTAACATTGTAATGCGATGCACATGATATATAACTCAATTTGAGCAAACTGTTATCGCTTCCTTGGCTCAGTTGGCTAGAGCGCAGGTCTCATATGAGTAGTATGAAGCTCCACTTATGGAGTTATAATCCTGAGGTCGCAAGTTCGAGCCTTGCAGGGAGCACCCAAAATTACGAATGCAGTCTTTTTTAAATTATATTTTCAATGATGTTTATGTTTATTTCACGCTACACGGAAGGCCTCAAGTCCAAGATCAAGCACAGTAGTAATAGATGGTCCAATGACGTATGTATTTTGGACTGAAGCGTGGGAATAAGGACTTTCACTCCTGACTGTTTTTCGGTCTGGCAGTCTTTATACCCGATCGCTGCCATTACTCTCTCCGAAGCTATGACCGACGATAATGCCTGGGATATAAACTGCTCGCCACAGTGGGTCGGATTTCTTTCTCAGTATCTTACCGGTATCTGCGAGGTGTTTTCCATCGTCTGAAGTTGGGCAATGGCCCAAGTCAGTGACGCTGATATTTTTTTTCTGCCTCAGATCTCTGGTGCATAATTGCTTCGATTCCATACCTCGACCTCCTTCAGTACGTGCAACACCTTACTCTTCTTATTCTTCTCGGGACAACGCGAGTCAAAGCGAGAGCCTCTCTATCTGCTTAGAAGATCTTCAGCTTATCGTTCATGTTAACCCGCAAGACACGGTACGAAAATTCATCTTAATCATATCTGCTTTATAAGTGGAAGGGAGTGGTTGAGTGACATCTTGGAAAAGGGAAAAGGGATCTCACAGGGAGGAGGGGCCGTTTCCAAGGGTGCACGAGAAATCATCGGGGTTTGGTGGACGGCTACGCGCGGTTTTCCTGCTTTTCGACCTCTTGTTACGGTCCTCATCGAACTGGCTTTTTGGAGTTGGTTTTGGTTTCCAGCACCGGCAAAGAGGCTCATTTCCTTCACCGTCCGAACGGCCCATCACAGAAGATTGTTTTTTCAAACCCGCTGATGTGAAAATGTACTTGAGGGGAACTTCGAGAACGCCAAGCAGGCTCATCTGTTTTTGAAGTTTCTGCCTGGAGTTAAGCGGTTGAACGACGCGAAGTGGGATACGGTGGTCTGACTAGAAAATCCAAATCTTCATGCTGTCCCATTGGCGCGGTCGCTTCCTTACCGCAATATCCACCCGCGGTGTGGTACTAGACTATCCAAATGAACTCCAAAAAACAGAGCAGGTCTGTAGATGGATGTATATTTGTGATTGAGTGCGTTGCGTTTTGTAAAAATCGCTCATTTGGCTGACTGGTACTCTCTAAGTTGGTACTCTTTCGAAAGCATTTCGTGAGAAGACTCAGCATGACATCTATTTCCCCAGTCTCACCTCCAATGTTTCGCGCAAGTACCATTCGGCCGTACGGCTATACCTGGCGTTGGAGGCCCATTGTCCATACATCGGAGGGGCCTTTGTGGACCTGTACGGCCCAAGCTATCGACACCGCCTCTTATTCAATATAACGGACCTCGTAACACGTGGTGCTCGTCGAAACAATGGCCGTTTTGACCTGCTCCAATGCCACAAATGGGCCATTTGTGTATTATAAAGTCAACCAAGCCTTTGTTTGGTGCTCCATCTTCTCCTCCACCATCCCACATCTCTCCTTCACGCGATCTTTACCTCCCCCTATCCGAAATCTCTATCATTTGTGCATAGGAGAGCCACGATGGCCGAGGAAGCCGTTCTTAACCACACAACCTCCGTTGGGATCTCAGGATCCTTTCATCATGTCCATGCCACACCCTATGTAAGCTGTTCCGTTTCGTTGTCGCATACAAAATGTTGACGTTGTTTTAGTTTCTTGTCTTTAAGCGTGGATTTGAGCGAAGTGAAGAAGCAGGATATGTTGAGCTGGAAAGGGAAAAAGTGGGTTGTTGAACGTTCACTTCCATGATAGCCATTTCTTATCTGCCACGACTTTTTTAGGAGAAGGCTACTCGATCTGAACGAAATCCTTGTGCTGCGCACAGCGTTGAAGCTGGTCCCGACAACGATCCGGAGAACACCCCGATCCGTACGTTCCTTGTTCTCATTTCAAAATCCGCTCTTGCATACAACTCGCACTTCAAACAGGTGGCCCGTCCCCGTCTCCATCAAAGGCTGCTTATAATATCCCAGTACCTCGTTCTCCACTTACACCTCTTCTACTCACCAATACACCTTACAATGGCTTCACATCACCAACAACCTCCCCCGTCAGCCCGCCCAGAATTCTATGGGAGGCCAAAGGCAAAGGAAAAGCTGTCGATGATGTCCAAAAGCCTCCATTCGTCGTCAATCTCAAAAAGGCAAAGAAAGTTAAGGACGACCGTTTGACATACGTTGCACCTCCTCCTTTTCCACCCTACTCTGCCGTTCGAGACGTTTTGGAGGATCCGATTGAATATATCGAGATCGACTCTGACGATGGCGAAGGCGATGACGAAACGGATGCCACAACATCGGATGTCAACGACGAAGTCAAAGTTCAAACGGCGCCTCGTCCGTACCAAATCGGGTCCGACACGGAAAGTGATGATGACTTTGACTTTGGACTCGAAGTACCGGAAATGCAGCGATCTGTGTCTCTTCGTCGTTGTCCAATACGATCGGTTGCGCCTGAGCGTGGAGGTCAGTGTGGAGGCCAAGCGGGTGTGGGGGTGTGTGAAGATGAGCCTTTGCGCGCGCCTACTAGGCTTGTTATCAAGCTTCCTGCGAGGGCTCAGAACGTTAAAAAGCGGTCGCGGGTCGATGATGCTGTTGCGTCTTCGTGCTTGTCAAAGCAAGGACGGTACACATTCAAGGTTGATCTGGTGGAGAGTGCTGAAGGTGGTGATGAACAGCCGGCAAAGAAGAGACGACAGGTTGTGAAGAATTCGAAGGGAGAGGTGGCTGGGGAAGGTGGGGAGGGCTTTTTGAAGGCTGGCAAGGGCAGTGCGAAGCGTTGTACTACGGGGACTGTTGTCTCTCGGTCAACTAAGGTACAGACGCTGGGGCTACGAGAGGAGGAGCTGCGAAGCGCTCATGAGGATGTTTTTTGACTTGAAGGTACGAGTTTTGCTTATGGGAGGTTTTGGACGAGGTAGTAAGAGGTATTCGATTGTTGATCTCTCCGCCTCTTTGTACGAGATACCCGTCGCGTTTTTCTTGGATGTGGCATTTGTAACAAACGATTCTCTTCATCTTAGACTCGGAACACTTGCTCTGTTTCTTTGACATTTCTACTGTTTTGTATTCAATGTATCGAAAGCCTTGTGTCGATTGTATCAAGAGAGTGGACCACTGGTTATTCCGCTTCGTGTCCTTACTACTAGTATTAGGGTTAGCCCTGACCCCAGGTAAGACACGTGCAACGCGACGCGACGCGTCGTAATCCTACCGATGTTTTCACCTATCGCCTCAGGCCATCAACCTGAAGCAAAAAACCCGCAAGCGGGCATTCCTGCGAAAATCTGAAGGCGAGAACTCTATAGGTGAGTCTCTTCTTTTCTTGAACGATAGTTAAACTCATTATACAAGCCACAGATATCGCAGTCAAAGCGCTTGGCCATGTTTATTTAATATCCGTCACCTTCCTTCACCTTCTCTTCGACTCAGCCAGCAACCTGATTTCACTCGGATACGCGACAAGGAATCCTCTTTCCATATATTCTCCGTAGAGCTTTGCGTTGTCGACCAGTAGTCATGATTCACGAGAGGATTCAACATGGAGGCACGTGTGGTTTGTTTAAGGAAGTTCCACGCAAAACGGGAGGAAGTCGAACCAAAGCTCTGATTGCTTCTTGATCTTCAACTATCATCAGATCAATACTGTATTACCTCTCTTAGGGCACATTCTCTCACCATAGTAGTTTTGACACTTCTCGACTCAAATCCGACCACGTACAGCGAAGAACGACTTGTTGATCGATTGGCACAAGCACTTACAAAACGCATCTAGCTTGAATTATGGCTAGAGTGAGCACTGGTTACTACCAACGCTGTTGAGATTTACCCTGGAGTTTCCTTTTTCTAGACACCTCCCACCGTAGTTCGTCGCGCTTTGAAGATCAAAGAACCCAAAATCCGTATGAACAGCAACAATCGCGCCTTGACGCTTTTCCACAACGGAACCGTTACACCTCCTCGAGGAAATTCGCGTCTTCAACATGATCCAGCAGGTTCGTAGTCTACTCTTTGAACCTTCTCGCGTAATCTTATGGCGTTGAGGCAGTTCTTTCAACGCTACTTCAGTCCATCATCTTCAGCCCTGCACCTTCGGACGAAGAAGAGGTGTTACCTCAGGTTTTAACGACTTTAGCGAGCGTTGATACACCAAGCGATGTGGAGGTTTCAGCTCCTGGTACTAGTGGGCCTGGTACACCGTGTCCGAAGGGATCCGCGGGTTCGACTAGAACTAATCTCGCGATTCGCGGTCCACTGAACAGAATGAACTTTGCTACTAAACGGAAACGGGAGGAGAGAGATGAGGGTGAGGAAGGGGGGAAGGAGAATTTAACGAGGAAGAAGATATATGTCGCATGCTTGGAGGGAGAAGAGAGAAATGCGAAGGACTTGGATGAGCCGGACGAGTTACTACATCATCGTCTACCACGATAACGTCTCGGCCCAAAATGAGCTAGTTCACATCTTGAATCTATTTCGAGACACCAAAGTTTGGGAGGTGATGTAGTTGGAGATTAGTGGACAGCTCGGTGGAGAGCAACGGAGATTCTGAACCTGAAACATCTATCTGGTGATGATTTCTTGGAATTTATCATGCCCGTCCGTCTATTACTTAGTAGTACTGCCATCCTCGTGTGTATAGCCATACCTCATCCCGTAAAGGCCTATTCTTTTTTTTTACACTGTCTGTTGTTGATGACTGGTGAAAAGTGCAGCAGGGTTTGGAGAGCCAACCAAATTCGGATGCGACCGTGTATACGTACGTGTATTAAAAAAATAAAAGAGGGCAATGTACAAACATCATACACCGTTCGGGAATCGAACCCGAGCCGCTTGCTAAGATGAATGCCGGGGCATAAAGTATGGAAGGCAAGCATGATAACCACTTCACCAACGGTGTATATATCAGGTTAGCAAATTTGGTTTCTATATCTCCCACGAAATCAGCGCCATCCTGGACAACCATATGAAACTGACATTATAAACGCAAGATACACTGAGCACCGTTTGAAAAACAGCACAAGGGTAGAAGAAGAAGGCCAGAAAAAAACTCAGGGCTTCCCCCTTCTCACAATTCCTTTTTAACTTTGGAAGTTCTGAATCGTCGGGCGAAGCGTCGCTACCCGCTAGCTTCTCTTCCTTTTCATTCCGAAAGTCCCTTTTCCCCCATTCAAGGTCTTTCCAATTTCGTTAGGCTGTACCGCGAAAATCGCTCGTTTCATCGTACGGTCGGCTTTTTTTTCTGACCTTTTCCTTACCCCCCAAAGTGAGAGCGACGCGAACCCCGTTTTTTTGAACTCAGAGAAGGTTTGATTGAACTCACACTGGCCGCCTAAGGTGTCCGCATGAGCTAATTGACATTAGGTGGATTCGTATCATGGGTCCAATACCTGCTTTTCTGAGTAACAACAAGGATTTTAAGAGCTCGTATGGTTTAATGACGTCGAAACGACCCCCCTTTGAAAAATTTCAACGAGAAGCTACTTGGCGGCTAGCCTGTTTATAAGCGTAATTGCAACCGATCCGATTGACCGACAGAACAATGACATATTCACGCTCATGTTCTGTTGTTCAATGAGGCTCCTACAAGCCCTGAAAATCCACACGGTTAAAAAACCGTGAAATGCCGTTTTTTTGTGAAATTGTCGATCATCGAGACTGACGCGATGGACGCGTATTGTGTTCCTCGAGCGAGACACGTACGGAATTTTTTAGACCTCCGCCTCCCCAAACACTTAATGGCGCGTTTCGCAAGAGTAGTCCTGGAGGTTGAGGGTTTTCATTATTCGACGAGATTCAACGCGTCGAATGACTGCGCGATAAGTGTCTAAAAATGAGGGGGAGGCTTGTAATGCGCCTCAAAGACTGAAGCAGGGAAACGTGCTCGCGAAACTTACGTTCACGCCGGCCCTCCATCGTCGCTTTGTGGAATCTAGAGATCAAGCAATGTGATGCCTTTGTATGAACTTTTTGCACATCCTGAAGAGAGGGAGAACTCTGGATTCCTCTAGGGGATAGAGAAAATTTCCAATCACTCACGCGGGCTTCTTTGTCCCACCGTTTCCTCCACCTGGCATTCCCAGCTTCAAGTTATGTAAGAGAAAGAAAACGCCACTTCGACGCCAAAGTATTGGTATTCGCTTTGACTTGCCGACGACATACGAATGAAAGCATGAAGCCTTGAAACCTACCTACGCTTGGCAACTGGTAGCGGCGGCATAGGTGAGAGTGTAGCTACCTATGAACGAGCGGTTTGGCGGTTACCGCGACTGGCTTGAATCTGTGTTGGATCTTGGTAGCGCTCGTCTCTATTTTCCTGAAGCCATGAAGGTTCTCTGGACTTTTCCGTGGAAGAACTTCCAGAAGATTGGCCGACATCTTCCAAGGTGTGACGAGGTTTTTTTTGGCCCTCCGTCCCTAGCATGACGAAATCTCTGTCAGCGATGTCGGAGCCTGATGCCACCTTATAGAGAGCTGCATGAGGCAAAAAAGAGTGAAAAAAAAGGGTCAGAAAGCCCACGAAGGTTGTCGGAACTTCAAACCGGCCCCGATAATCACCTCAAGAACCTCGTGGCGAAGTAAAAAAGTCAAAGTTTGTCAATGTACCACAGTGCCGGTACCGGTAGAGAGTTCTGTAAGTTAGTTTGTTCATAAGAAAGAACAAAATGATAAAAAAAAACTAAGATGGGGGTGAAGGTGAGAGACGAGACGCGTACTGTCACGGGTCACATTTTCTGTGACTGCGCCCTGGGGTTATCGTCGTACCATCATCATCCTCTTCGCCTCCCTAAGCGAAGGGCTAGAAGGGCTTCAGAATCCTCATGTACATATGGCTTTTCTGTCAGTCTTTTCTTGGAGATTTTTTGCCAGCTTTGAGCATCCAGTCTCCGGCTTCAAGAATCCCCCGAAAAATCATTTTTGGGCCCTCATGAACCTCAAAACCCGGCCCTGATTTTTTTTAAATTCCTTTTCTTGCTAAATCTGAAAGGATAGAGGGAGCTTTCGCTGGAGAAGTGGTTCCCAGGACCTAGATTTAGTAAGTAATAGACTACATTAGTTGCCGTTCCTTAAGTGACAAGCCGCGCCCCCTTCGTAGGTAATCCGAATCGATTTATATACAGCGCTTCTCAATGATCCCTTTCATTTTCTCTCCCCACTTCCACCTCCACAAAAAAAACTTCGGACACTCCCTCATCCGCGATTATTCCTCACTGTCCTCTGCCGCGATGACCGCCTTCCCACTCAGCCTATATATCACCTCGGAAAGTCAAGATCTCGACATACCGGTAAAGCAAATGGAAGAGACGTAAGTCGTCTACATTGACCGGAACGCCCCTCAGGCTCACTTCTCACTAGAATGGGTGCAGTGTTTATTGGCGTTGTGTTTGCAACCTTGTGAGTACCGGTTGCGTCCCGCTTGTGCTCGTACCAGGCAGCTCTGACGTGGTACTACGTTCTAGTCTCTACGGGAGTGAGTTTTGCGGAGAATGAACTCGCAGGACAAGTTACTGATCCTTCGCCTTAGTGTCATTTGTTCAAGCTTACGTCTACTTCTTCGTAACTCCTTCTCGAGACAAATGGCCTCTCAAGACCCTGGTGAGTGTTCGTGGTTCTTCAAGTTCATAGTCCTCACCGACACTTTACTGTGCAGGTTGCAACGGTTCTGCTATGCGATACGATCCATCAAATTCTAATATCCCATACCCGTGCGCCTTACATCTCGATCGTTACGCGGCGCTAATATCACTCCTCCCTTCGCAGTCTACACATATGTCATTTTAAACTACGGAAAGCCTCTGACTCTCGGAATGACAGTTTGGTACGTCACTCAAGTGGTTCGAGTACTATCACCTGCTGACCAAATTACTCTTTTGCAGGAGTCTATTAGTATGTTATTTTCTTGAAGGTTCCTATTCAATGATTCTGATCCGACACATCAAAAGGCGGAGGTCTTATTTAATGCAAGTTCAATAGACACATTACCTTTTATTGGGTATTAACGTTCCGATTGTCTCACCAGGGCTTTATTGGACTCCTCGTTCAATGGTGTGTAAAGCAATACGTGGTCCGTAGCAAGTTCTGATCGCTTGATATTTAGCTTCCTTATGATTCGGGTTTGGCGTTGTACGTCATGTTTCCGCCATTCTTCTACGCCGCAACTTAGTCCCTTTCTCTTTTATCGATTATTCGTGTCTAGTGAGTAAGAAGAACGTCTGGTTGGTCGCTCCGGCCTTTCTGTTGGTCTTTGCAGAGTTTGGTAGGTGGTTTTTTCGTCTGTTTATGGACTTGCCCTTAGCTGATCGCGTCTTGAACAGGTTGCATCCTCGGTCCGTCTCTTTCGTCGTTCTCGCAAATGCACAGCGGCTAAATCCCTTCTCCCCTCGTAAAGCTTTTGGTATCAAAGCGTGAGTCTATTCGGGTTATACCCTTCTCAGTTACGTCTCGACTCATGTCGTCTCATCTCAGTCTAGTGTCTGTCAAAACATTCGCGGACCTTGCTACAATGAAGGTAAGGCTATCAGCCCGTTTGTATCTCGTAACATTTCCATTTACCGGTTCCATACAGGCACTCTCTATTACTGTCAATGCTCTCGCTGCAGCGGGCGACGTTTATATAACTGGCTCCCTCTCATATCTCCTCAGAACATCCCGCACTGGCTTCCAAAGGTCTGTGTCGTGTCTCTAACCGTGTCTTGCCTGCCGTTCTGACGCGCCTCACTCCCTGGGACCACTTAGCTCTGATGCTATGATCGGAAAACTGGTAAGTATCTTACATATGTTGTCGTTACTTTCCCGGTGCTGAAACATCGATTTAGATCACTTATACTGTCAACACCGGTCTTCTAACAACGTACGTTGGTGGTACCTCAATTGGCCCGGTCAATTAAATTTTGATTGACGTTCCCGATTCTCCCGGTTCCTAGCCTTTGCGCCATCGCATCCTTGATCTCGGTGAGTGGCAGGAATGAAATTCAAATCATTCTTGAACAGATGCTAATTCGTTGATTACACTAGATACTGGCAGCTCCTACAACGTTTATATACATCACTTTCTTCTTCGCAATCGGTCGACGTAAGTCACCTTTTTTTTTTGTCTTCACATTTCACATGTCGCACTGACTTAACCTTCACCATCTTCTACCTCAAAATAAGTTTACGCCAACTCCCTTCTCGCCACTCTCAACGCCCGACAACTGATCCGTGAAGTGGGAGCAGGTTGGAATAGCACTGACAGCAACAACGTCATCAATTTTCAAACTACAGTTGGCTCAACCCGTCGAGTGAGTGACGTACGGTTCCTTGCAAAATGCTTTCCGCTTACTTTTTTTTTTGGCAATCAAGTGCAACAGTCGCAATGGAGTCACCGTACATATCGAGTACGACACCGATTTCGATGGAATTGAGAAAACGAGGTCTGTGGACGCGATGGAGATGAGTCCTGTTTCCAAGTCGGATACTGTGGTCCATGGGAGTCTTGAGGAGGTCAATGGGAGCCGTAACAGCATTGTACGTCCCTTATTCTATTCTGCTTTCCCCCCCTCTTGTCGTCCCTGGGTTGTTGATGAAGTATCCCCCCATTTTAGGGTATTCCAAGGAGCTTCTGCGATATCGACGACGACGACGACGATGTCGAGGCTCAACGTCGATCGTCGATTGTCCGACCTGCGAAGTGCATTACTCGTTCGAGCTCTACTCCAATGTAGATTCTCCCTGACGGCCGCGCTTGCTTTTGTCGACTTTTCTTGGTCCATTTATTCTATCGCCTATTTTTCATTACCTGTTTTTCGACTTCACTTTCTTGGATCTCCCGTCACGACTTCACGACGGGAATATTCCCCTTCTCATCGACCTTCCGCAACCTTCTTTTTGTCAAGCCCCTTCAAAAGAACCCTTCGTGTGCTTATAATTTAAAACGGTGCTTTCAATTCTTGTTTCTCTGTTTCTCGTTGTCGTCTTTTGTGTGTATCAATTATTTGCATCTTCTTTTGCTTGTTCGCTGTACACGTATTTCTATTAAGCTTCCGCTCTCTTCTGTCTTTCTTTCGCTTCGTAGTCTTCGCCTTTTTTCTGTCGATCGTCGCTCGTTTCTTGGTCTTCATGTTGGGAAATTTCTTTCGTCTAGGTCCTAGCCACCCATGACCTTGCTGTGGAAACCCCATTTTGGTGTTTTCGTGTTATCCCATACCCCGGAGTGTGTTTTTTTTCTCTTTCTTGTATGACTTGACTTCTCTCGAGTCGTGATATTTCGTGTGTAATAACCTCCCTCAAAACCAATAGATATACTGAACTTGTTTTACCTCCCTCCTTCAGTCAGGCTTGAGATTGGATCCTTGCGGATAGAAGTGTCATCTGAGGGGTGATGATTGAAAACTCGGTTGCTGTGAAGTTGGTATGATCTGGACTTCAACCCGACCGTCGAACAATCATTCATGCAACCCAATGGTCCATTGGTCTATTTTCTAGCACGATGTGGCGTGACTGGCAATCGGGCTCGAGTCTAGTCGATACATATCCAAGGCGCATCTAAGAACACCCCTCAATTCACCCTCCCAACGCCCTGCCCTTCACTGAATCGAAATGACCCGCCAGAGTGACGCCAATGTTCATAAACCCACCCGCGCGATGATAGTAAACGGTTCCCGACCTTGGCCCAGTGCACTCTGCCCGAAATTTGTTTAGCTAAACTGCTTCGCAAAAATTTGATACTACCCTGTTCTACCATCGGGTATTCTCATAAGGCTATCGATGAGCTGCCAACTCCGTCAGGAGGAATACACGGCTCATCTTACCAGTTAGGACCAAATGCGGAATTTCGAGTAGGGTACGACTTGGAAGTTGGACAATTTATCAATTTGAGGCAACCTCGGTGAATGTGTGGTCTACGTGAGGATGATCGGTGACCGGTGATCTCTGGTTTTTTCAAGTTGGTATGCAAAAATCAGGACATACTTTCTTCTGATCATCGGCTTTCCCTTCTCGAAGTAGCTTGGACTGCCTAAGTCGTTTCACAAATGCCAAAGACAGCGCCAACTGGGGTCTGAAAGGTTGTGGGGTTGCCCGAGAAGTAATTCTTCCCCAAGTCGATCGGCAGCCACTGCAAGAAAAAATGCATGCCACATATCCGTAACGGTCAAGGGGTCAAGTTCCATCGATGTCACCCTGTAGGCGTACTCCCCTCCATGTATAAGTGGCATACAGTGGTCCCAGTCGACAAATTGCAAGGACATCCCCGCTCAGATCAATAACAATATTCCGCGGTTTGATATCATTATGGCAGAGACTCAGACTCGCCAGGTCTTCGATGATCTTTTTTATCTGGGATGTGATCACATTGGGAACGGGACATTTGTAGTTCCGAAGGGCATTGGAGAGTGTGTGTCCCCGAACCCTTTCCATTAGAATATATCCACTGTTTCCGGAATAGCCGTGTTTATAAACACGAGGGACAGGAATTTTCGTCCTGGCAAGTTCCATATTGGCGACGATTTCTGATACATCGACCAGGTAAGAGTATGTCTTCAGAACCTTCTCATTGCTGAGAAATATGCTCGTCTGTGGACCATTGCGAATGCAATCGAAGGTTGAGAAGTTGGCCATGTCTTTGGGGTCAAGGAATAAACCCTCGATTTCTTCTGTTCTCCAGTAGAACTGTCTTCCGTTCATGTCTCTGAGATCTTGGAAGTTGAGCGGCGGGGCGGACATGCGCCGTTTTCTGGGAGAGAACCTAGGAACGTCCCTGCTTGTACCATTCGACATGATGTGGGTGTGATGACGGTTGTCCTCCGTTAAAAGTGAACCGTGGGAAATTCTCAGTTACGCTCAATGTGAAAAACTTTGTTCATTCTGGTAAGTGAGTGCTGGAAACCGAATACACTGTACTAATTAAATACAGTACTGTATGATAACGCTACGACCTGTATCTCGACAAACTTGGCAACGCCACAATTTACCAACGTGAAGCGACCCGCAGTGGATGCGAGTTTACACGGGATGAACTCTGCTTTTTTGAGATCGCCGTAAAGTGAATCGTTTATACTTGTGCAAAAGAGGGACATACTTCGATGTACTCTGCCGGTCACAGTTGACTTTGTTCTGATCGTCAGCTTTCCCTTCTCGAGACAGCTTTGACTGCCTAAGTTGTTCCACAAATGCCAAAGACAGCACTGACTGGGGTCCAAAAGGCTGCGGAACCGTTCCGGTGTTTCGAAGAGGCATCGTCAGTAATGAAAATCGATAATGCTGCTCGAGAAGTAGTTCCTCCCCGAGTCGATCGGCAGCCACTGCAAGAAAAAATGCGTGCCATATATCGGTAACGGTCAAGGGGTCGATCTCCATCGCTATCACCCTTCTGATGTACTCCCCTCCATGAATAAGTGGCATACAATGGTCCCAGTCGACAATCGTCAGTACTTCCCCACTCATACTGACGACGATATTCCGCGGTTTGATGTCATTATGGCAGAGACCCAAACTCGCCAGATCCTCGACGATCTTTTTTATCTGTGATGTGATCACATCGGGAATTGGGCATTTGTAGTGTCGAAGAACATTGGAGAGTGCATATCCCCGGACCCTCTCCATTAGAATATATCCACTGTTTCCGGAATAACCGTGTTTATAAACACGAGGGACAGGAATTTTCGTCCTGGCGAGATCCATATTGGCGACGATTTGCGATACATCGACCAGGTAGGAGTATATTTTCAGAACCTTGTCATCGCTGAGGAAAATGCTCGTCTGCGGACCATTGCGGATGCAATCAAAGGCTGAGAAATTGGCCATGTCTTTGGGGTCAAGGAATAAATCCTCGGTTTCTTCTTGTCTCGTGTAGAAATGTCTTCCGTTCATTTCCCTGAGGTTAAGCGGTGGTGCTGACATACGCCGTTTTCTGGGAGAGAACCTAGGAGCGCTCCTACGTACACCGTTCGACATGATGTGGGTGTGATGATGGTCGTCGATCAAAAATGAACCGTGGGAGTACTTCTGAAAGTATCGATCGACTGTAAAGTCGAACAAATATTGTTACGCCTTTAAGTTTGCTGGTGATACCAACCAATAGAATCCACACTCATGTCAAGTAAGTAAACTGCAGCATACTATCGCACACCGAACTTGGTATTATTAATATCAAAAAACGTTAAGACTCCAAACGTCATAACAGATTCATCCTCTTCAAGTCCATTTAGCTCGACGTGCATTCGCCGTCTGAGAGGCATAAACGATACACACCTCTACTCGGATCTTTTGAGGCCCTTACACACTCTGTAATGCTCATCATTGGCCGTTCCCACAATTTCTTGGCCGCAATATTCACATTCCCAAACAGATATATCCTCCGCAACTTCCACCACGGGGTTGGTGTTGTTTGATGTACTAGCCGAACCGGGATGCTGCTGGAAGTCACCCCCAAAAACGGAGCCCAATTGGCGGTGCGTTGGACGCCACGCACCCTGAGGGGCGTTACGATCCACTTTGTTGGAGCTTTCCTCAGCAGAATGCTCAGAAGAACGTGAAGACCGCCCAGATGAGTTGCCTGAATCACTTCCGCCACTCCCTAGACCGGGGACATAACCGCTGGCTACCGAGGAGATCGAGCCGGATCGAACGTGAGCCGCGCCAGCTGAAGCAGGCGCCGGGATAAGAGCAGCACTGGGTGGGGGTTGCATTGCAGTTGGGTAGTAAGGACCTCCCGGCTGCCTAGGAACGTTGCCACCATATCTTGTGTACTGGCCCACAGGGAATTGAGCAGAGCCTTGAGTGCTGAGATTAGAGTACCCGCCTGAGCGGATTGGAGAAGGTAGGGGAGTGGCGGGAGGCATAAGGACAGCCGGATCACTGGGCCTGTGCGTTAGGGTGCGGGTGTTACTTCCAGACTGGCCAGCGGGTCTATAACCCCGCCCGGAGGGAAAAGCAGGACTGACTGTGAGCATGCTCGTAGCCACCCATTGGTGAAAGATGTTCGGCCCAACGAGGATGGGGAACTCCTACGTGAGATTGCGGTGTATGACGAGGGAACCCTGAAGACGTGATGCTGGTGTCCCTCTGGTATCCCTCCCGAGAGTTGCCGTCACTGTCTGAGCCCTCTCCGAGTCTGCGAAACTCAAGGGGAGAATCATCCGCAAGGGATATCCTACGGTAATGATTTCTAGTATAGTTATGGTTCTGGCGGCCTTTGTCCAATGAGTTGGATGGCATAGTTGGTAAAAGAACGATATGGCCTAGCTGAAAAGTGGGGGGAGGGCCGAGGGATGGTAGCAGCGAGTGCCAACCACTTAGAGAGCTTTTATACGTTTGGGTTGAAGGTGGAAGACAGAGGCCGATCCTATCTGGGATAATATAGACTCCGTAAATACTGAAAGTGGTATTAAAAACTGCCTCTTGCCCAAGAATGTTCTTATTCACCTTTTCTGGTTAATCCATCTGCTGAGAGAATATCACAGGGGGAAGAAGTACACAAAACGTGTTAGAATGCTGTAAAAAACACCGGGATTCACTCAACCTCATGGTGGAAATGATTTGATAGTGGACTCACCAAGAACCTGCAGTCTTGCAGAATTCTCTGCAATCGCTTATGAGAGGCGAGTGCACGATTGCAAGCAGCTATCGGATGCTGAGTGAAGGAGAGTACTCGACCTTATAGCAGCCTAAAGCGAACGATGCTGTAGCTCACACATCCTGGACCTACTGTGACATCATGAGACAAACTAGGACGTTTCGAAATTATGCACCTCTCATGGGGAGCTAAAAGTAGTTTCTGTAGTGTATTCGCGAGCCTAGCCCCTCGTTCATGGAGGTCGCCTAGTTGAATCATAAACGGTGACTTGGAGAGCTGCGGAATGGATGTCTGTTTCGGAGGCGTCTATCCTCGTTCCAAATCAATCTGAGGTGAGAAAGCTAAAAACAAACGGACGTTTTTTTAGACCCCAACCATTTTCTGACTAACAGAGGAAAATCGGGATCACGAAATACTGTCTGTAGTACGGAATAAGAAAAATAAGTATGATTAGCCCTCTTTTCCTTCAGACGCATCAGAATTAAGAGTCAGACCGTGAGAGGAAAAATACAGCAGTAGAGTTTCTCCAGAAACCGCGGTTCAACAACGGTCTATTCCTGAATTGAGATAACGGATGAATCACCAAGGGATCAGCGTTCTATGCAATCAGACTCAACGAGGTACCTACACTGGCTTCCGGTCAGTATATGACAAGCTACGAGTGCTGGAAATCGTGCAAATTGATCTGTCTAGACTTCTTCTGACTCGAACTTGAAGAGACAATCTAATCCATGAGATGGCGCGAAGGCTCGGAAGGTGTTGGCGCACCGGCAGTCTTATCTCCCATCCGTTTGCCCTGAAACCAACCCGTGCCATGTGCAACGCTATCACCTCGAGCCGCTGACCTGTTTACAGAACATCCAGAGTGAGTATAATTGGAATTTTGTAGATAAGTTTACAGTGTGGATGGAGTAAGGAGACACTGATGAGAAGAGGCAAGGGTCACGCGTTACGGTTCCCGCGGTGGTGGGGTGCCGGTGGACTGGTGCAGGCGGCAAGAGTCGGGCACGGTCACACCAGGCCGCTCAACCGAAACGGCTTTCCTCGAAAGGAAGGAGATCGTTATCTTGCCCGTCTTCGCCGGAAGTCAGCAGACCGCGGATTCTCAGTTTATTATCGACACCGCCAGTATGGACGTCGGCTCGAGCCCTGGGTTCCCTAGTCAAGGTTCTCTCTTCCAATGCCCGCTAGCATTAGCGACCACGCTTCAAAAGCCTCCGAAGAAGATTTCAAACATGTTCCTCCTACGTCCACAGTCACGCCCTTGCCAAAAATTGAAGAGGTTTACAACACGGAATATGAAAAGGCATTAGCGAACACCTCCTTGAATCCGTTGAGCAAACGGAGCTTGCAGGTCAGTCAAAAAAGAATTCATCTTCTGTATACAAATCACTGACTTTCCTGTTTTTACTTAGCTCTATTTTATCGTAATAGTTGGATTTCTCAACGCAGTATCGTCTGGGTTCGATGGGAGTCTTATGGGGGGAATCAACGCTATGGATCAATACCGTTCTTTTGTGGGTTTCGGATGTTTGCAGAGTTTAAAACCCACTTATACTAATACTACAGTTTCACGAAGAAACCGTTGGAAAGTCAACGGGAATTGTCTTCATGATCTAGTAGGACTGCGTCGTTTGGTTATCTTTCTCTAGGGTTGAGACTCATTTTCGATCCAGTATAGTGGGGAATTGTGTAGGGTCATTTGTTGCAGGCCCTGTGACTGACATAGTAAGTCATCATCATTTACTTACTCTCCGAGTTGATGTTGATATCACCTTTGTATACATAGACTGGAAGGCGTGGAGGCATGTTTATCGTTAGTTCCGTTCATGATGATCAGTTGACTTTCCGTTCTAAATTTTTCAACAGGGCGGCGCGTTCATTTTGATTGGATCAGCGGTCATCACCGCGGCGACCGGAAGAGGCATGTTTTTGGGTGGTCGTGTGCGTTTTTAGCTTCTCGATTGTACCTCAACTCTCCAACTGATACTCGCGATCTTTTTGAACTAGTTTCTGCTTGGTTTTGGAATAGCCATATCGACGACTTCTGCCCCAACATGGGTCACAGAATTGGCTCCTCCTCAGTGGAGAGGAAGATTGGGCGCATTATATAACTCGTCAGCCGAGATCACCGCTTTTGAGGTCATTCTACCCCGCTAAAAAACTGAATGCATTTCTAGTTGTTTTTTTATAGGAAGCATTCCCGCGACGGGTGCCATGGTAGGAACGGCGAAGATGAATTCCACATGGGCGTGGAGGTTACCGCTGCTTCTTCAAGTTGGACCCCCCGTAAGGATCGAAGATCTTTTGTGTACGGTACAATTTTTAATTGATTTGCTGGTCCAGGTTATTGTGATGTCCTGCGTTTGGTTCTGCCCGGAATCCCCGCGTTGGCTAGTACAAAAGGGTAAACCGGACAAAGCAAAAGAGATTCTGCTGAAATATCATGGAACTGATGGTCAGACGAACCCCATCGTTGAGGTGAGTAAAAATTATTTTTGTAGCGGTGCCGTCGGTTGTCACTCACGTAACTTTCACGCTTTTAGCTCGAAATGCAAGAGTTTCAAAGATCGATTGAGGCCAAGAAATTTGAACCAGTGAGTTCAGGTTGCTTAGAGCTAGCTGTGATACTTCCTGACTTTGCTACAGTTTTGGGACTATTCCCCCCTTTTCTCTTCGGCTAGTAGGCGTAAGTGCCTCTACCTTGTCGAAAATCTTGAGCTTATTGGTTCTATTCAACATAGGATGGCGTATGCTGTCTCTGTCACTGATGGTAAAGTTGATTAGCACGGGCTTATTTCGTGAATTAATAGCTTTTCCCCTTGTCTCACTGGATGGACAGTGTGTGAGTACTTACCCCTCAACTTACTTATTTTCCCGAGCATTCCTCCAACTCACCGACGGTGCACATATAGGTCAACGGGCAGCTAGCAGGAAACGGTCTGATCACTTACTTTCTTCCGGTCATGATGCAAAATGCGGGAGTTACATCAGAGCATACTCAGCTTCTCTAGTAAGCCTCTCTCTATCATACAATGACGCTTCTGATCGTTGATCATTCCTTCATTTTCAGTAACTTTGCGAATTCGATTCTGTCCGCATTTGGAGCTTTTTTAGTGAGTTCGCGCCTCGATTTAAAGCAACTTGGAACTGAGAAAGTCACGATCACTTTCAGGGCGCATCTGTGACGGATAAAATTGGCCGTCGGAAGCGGTTGTACATTGGGGCTCTGGTTTTAGCGGCTCTTCTCGCTATTGTTGCTGCTTTATCTGCTAATTGTATGGCATACCCCGTTTGAACAATCGAGCTCTTGACTGGTGACCACTGACACTAATACTTCCTTTCCCCCCAGATGGTAAATCTGGAAACACGAACAAGAACGGGGCCAATGCGTCGATTACCTTCATTTTTCTTTTTGGAATCGCGTACTCGTTCACTTATACACCCCTTCAAGCGTTGTATTGTGCAGAGTACGTTTGTTTTCTCCCCCCCCCTCCGGTCGTTTTTTCAATGTCGTTAAAAGCTTTTTTTCTGTGATAGGGTGATGAGCCAAGATATGCGAGCGAAGGGGATGGCTGGTGAGATCTTTATTTTTTGGTCTCCGCAGCCCTTACTTATCAGTTATCTAGTTCATATTCTCATCTCCAACTGTGCCGGTTTCATCAATACCTTTGCGAATAGCGTTGGGTTACAGAAGCTTGGGTGGAAATATTATTTCGTGTAAGTTTTTTCGTTTATGATTTAGATTCGATAATCAAACGTGGATCTCCCCTCCTTCCCTTCTTTTTCCACCAGGTTCGTAGGATGGAACGTATGTGCTTCTATCTTGTGGTTTTTATTCTGTGTCGAGACGGTAAGCTCTGTGCCTCATTTGACTCAGCTCGAAGCGCTGATACAGTAGCCTCTGCTGCAGCGCGGACGAACTTTGGAAGAACTGGACGAGGTGTTTAATCAACCGTGGCCTGCGAGAGCTAGTGCACGAAAGGTTAAAGTGGCTGTTAGTAAGGAATCGGGAGATGTCGAGGTGTTGGATAAGTAGTGGAAGGTGTGGGTTTGCTCTGAGTCTTTTTCCGGTCCAATTCTCAGTCTTGTTTTTATCTAAATGAATGAATTAAATGACCATGGTAACGGAATCTCTTTGTTCGAGCTGAGTGAACAGGTGGTTGGACGAGTTTCGTGACACACTCAAAACTGTGGATTTTGAAGGTATCAGGTATCCAAAACGTATTCGGTAATGTATCGCACAATAGCAGAGTTAATGACCATCTTTGTGCTCTTGGTATCCACGTATAGAATTGCTACGGATCCAGTTATTTTGGTTGGCTTCAGGAATATCGCCGACCTGTATAGATCCGAATGATTGGCAGATTATGTGTGGGCTATGGACTGGGTTGGCGTCTGCTTCGACGACCGTGAATTGATTGGGGTGTATAAGGTTCGGTAGGAGAGTTGGTGAACGGGCAATCGACAGGTAGAGGAATGGGGAGAAAACCAAGATGATGGATCCGGCGACCTATGAATGGATCTTATAATGTTAGTATCATCTGAACTTGAGTTATAATTACAATTACATGATGCTAGATATAAGAAATAGATGAAAAGAGGAACTTACAGGCTATCCAACGGCTTAGTTTGGCTTGCCGGATAAAAGCTGAGTGTACCAATGAGAGAAGAGCACCGCGAAAGCCAACGTCCTTGCAACGTCCTCCTACTGCTACTATCTAGTGACCTAAAGACCCATTTGTCCTTTTAGTCCCCGTGTGATCAATCAGCCTTAGTCTCAAGATATTTTACTAACTTTGAATCGAGAGAGTAGATCCTGCGAATGTTCAGACCTCCATCCCTGGTCGGTTCTTGACTCCCGGTGACCAACAAGAGGCAATCCATTCCCCATGTTAGTTTGGGTCTCAGTCTCCTAGAAGCCTCCATTGCAAACAAATATCCTGGTGCTGAGTGCTGTGTCGAGTACTGAAGATGTTGCACGGAATATCCAGAGATTTTCGAATTCGTTGCAGGTCTAGCCACTTGGCGTCGTTTGCGAAATTCAACCAAGAACACGCACAAAACAATCCTTCAAGAGAGTTTTTTCCATAATTCGACTCGGCATTGAGGGAGGGCCGCCTCTAACAAAGCCGTGTAGGCCACTGTGGCTGTTGGGAGGAGGATAGCGCTCAAAGAGCGGAAAAGAGTTGAGACCGCTTGTCGGGATCTCCAGAACGCCCGTCGTCAAGTTACGAAACTCGGCTTACAAACCCAAGGTAGAGTCCCGCGACCGGACCGTTCAATTTTTTTGTCTTTCACCGTCATCATCTCGAGTCCGGAGAGGTTTTTGACCCCCACAGCGACAACGAAGACAAAAGACTTGGTGCCATGTCAATCAACAAGATAAATTCTCGACTTATTTACTCAAGTGCGTCTACGCCGTGGTTACTGTCACTTTTACTGAGCGCCAGTGTTCCAGGTCGTTAGGGAGTCATCTTAGAGTCATCCGCAATCTACAATAGCGAGTTGAATCAGGATTCAGGGATATTGGAACGCCTTGTTCTTTTTGACATGAAGATGCTGAGAAGGCGAGTCGGACGAGTCTTCCTTGAGCACGTTTGAATCTCGACAATCAGCGAACCCTGTGCGTGTTTTTCTGCTTCTTTTTTATTCTGTCCGAGGACTTACTCATATCCTGAAGTTTAGCTACAAGGCTTACATGAAAGAACAAAGGAACCAAAGGCTGTCCTGTGGCAATGGCATGTCGGTGACATTCGATGGAAATCTGATTGCTAGAAGCGGAGGCCAAAGCGTCTAGCCACGATCAACAGCAATGTACAAGCGGTAACTTCACTATGGATAAAGGTTGAAGAATCTGGTGCGCAGGTCTTCACCGACGCTTGCCACGCACACTCATCACTCAAATACGAATTTCAGCGAATTTAGCTTGCGCTATGGCCCAGCAACAGACTTTCGAAGTTGCTGACGGTCCAAGCTCTATTCTACCCTCCACCAATTCCCCAGAGGTACCGCGCGATCCCTCCAGGGCCTTTACCACAACACCACCGGAACCTATAGAGATCCAGGCAGATCATACGACTCCCATTAACTTCGACAACCCCTTCGCACCAAACGTGAGATTCTGTTTGTTCCTTCATTCTCACTTCACTTAACACAGGACCTTGATTACGATGTACAATCACAGGCAAACGAACATACATATCCTGCAGAAATTCCACAGCCAACTCGCCAGCAGCTAGAAACTATGCTGCAGGAAAATAACATTATTCCTTTTGACCACGCCCACAAACATAACAACCCACCTCCACCAGAGGCCTTTGACCCTTACGAAGCCTTGGTTGATTATGAGGATTGCATGCGTACCTGGTGCAAAACCTTTGTAGACAAAGACGCAGAGTTTAATGAAGAACCCATGGTTTCTGGTGACCAGCTCACCGACCTCTCCGTCGACCAAATTCTGCTTCTCCTCCCAGACACTCCCCTAGGTCTCCCCTGGGGCGTCACTCCATCTTCTTCGGTCAATTACCCCGTTCTCGTACACCATGCTCAGGAGATGACTTCGCGTCATATCCGGAGAATGCTCGAGACACATCCTTATATCGGTGGGCCTCCGGGTTTCAGGCCGAAAGATCGAGATTATCCCGTTCCGGGAAAGTATCTCCATAGACTCCTTGATCTTGGTTGGATAACCGATGAAGAGGCTAAATCACGATGGCTTGATATTGATTGGTTTTCTTTACGCGACTACCGAGTCCATCTTGCCAACAAGGCTAGGATTGGCAACGGGAGTGGGGAGTATGCAGTTGTGAAGAAGAGTCGAACAGTAGTTTTTGATGGGACGTTGAAAACACGGGAACGGATTTGGAAGGATAAGAAGGATGCGGTTGAGTTTAGGAGGCTCCAGATGGAGGGGAACGTTTTGATGAGCGAAGGGCGGTCTGAGGATGAAGTGGTGGCTTTCTATGAGGAGTGTGGGGCGGGGTATGTCACCCAGCCTCCTACCGACGACTCCGAGAAGGATCGTGGTACTGACGGAGGTTTTATACTCGAACCTCAGGCGGAGGAGGAGCTGATTGCTATCAGCGAAACAGTTTCAGCCGAAGAAACTCCTCCGGTTTCGTCACGGGACTCTCTTCCATTAGATTACAATGACCGACATTCTTCCTCGGATCCTCCCGCTTTCATTGGTTCCAATAGTGTTGTCACCACCTCTCGCTCTGTAAATGCCATTCATGAGGGAAATGATTGCAGTGTAGGTTTGATGCAGATTCCGATGGATCCATCTCGACCCGATCACAGTATGGGTATGAACGTCGACTCTCGAACCTTCCAAGGTCTTCCCGTCAGCCACAAGAGAAAGGTCCCTGATTTGGTGGATGTCGGCGCTGATGAAGAACGTCGTTCCAAGCCGAAGAGAAGGAAGGTAGCATCTTCACATTCATCGCCACGCCATAGCTCTGATCACGCCGCCACACCACCTCCAAGCACACTCCATCGTGCTCGGGCACCTCTTCCCCGAACTCCGGGCGCACCCCTTTTGCGATCTATTCCTCTTCCAGATGTTGATACGTCCATCGCCTCTACCTCCAACGTCACTTCACTTCGTTCTCCACCGGCTTTTACGACTCTGTTGAGCGAAGCACCCTCTACCCTTCGGGAACCCAGTATTCCCACTATGTCTTGTGACCCCACTGGAGGAAATGTCGTTTCACTCAGGCCTAGACCCAGACGGTCAGCTAGAAACCGAACAAATTCAAAGCCATCCTGAGTGTTGGCAGCGGAAGGGTCCAGACAGAGGTTCTTCGGAGTTTTGTTCTGCGAAAAGGCCAAGCAGACCACGACGGATCAACTATACAATATCTTTGCGGGTACCTTTGTACTGTCAACCTGTACTTCTGAACTTAAATTCCGCTTTCTTGTATCTATCCTCCTTCATAATGTCTTTTGTTACAAAGAATTCACATACATAATCTGTGTTGAAACGTCCATCCTGAGGCTGTCCCGGGAGAGGACCCGAGCGACGGAGCTGGAATATGTCTAATCTCCGCTCCGTCCGTTGGAGACGTGATTGACGCGTACATTCTCCATTCTTCTCCATTTCTTCTATGTGCATGGGTTTGGCAGGCTTTAACTCTGGCTCGACCCTCGTTTCAGGATAGATTTTTACGAGTGCGTCGTCAAATGTCACTTCATACGGGACCATGGTTTGCTCATTGGGGCGCCCTTGAATGTACTACTGAAACGGGTTCTGATAGAAAACCGCCTACTCTCTGCATAACACTGAGGAACATCGCAACATAACAAAAAAGTCAACAATTACAAAGAAATGACGGCTCTGAAATTCTCAAGGCTCAAGAGTATGGGCTAAAAGCAGCGAAATTCAACCAGGATTTCGATGCTCACGAAATCCCGCTATGTTGTCCTGTTACCATAGCTAGAATCGATCACACGAAACCTGACACTGTCTACAAACGCGAAAACTCGACGCCCGTAGCACCTGAAGAAAGTTGTCATGGGTCAACCAATCTCTGTGCAATCTGTCTGTCAAGATTTGACTCGGACATTTCAATGGACCACTGGTAACTTAACCCGGCGTGGCGGTGAGTATGTACAGCAACTTGTGTCTTTTTCGCGGGTTTAAAGATCCATTAGGTGATTCTCTTCTTCGGCAGATGCTCCATAATCCTAATAGATTTATGCGCGCACAGGTCCCTCTAAAGCCCGCCAAACGGGTCGGTTTATTTTTTGTGCAGTTATAGATGAAATCTCACGTGGAACGAAGGGCCTCCCGGGAATTTGAAACTTTCTGGCCAATTTCTCTGGCCGTCTAAATCCAGATGTCAGCGATTGTTGATCTCCGACGGGAACTAAGTATAACAGGAAACTTTGCACATCATTGGCCAACTCGTCGGTCGGGAACTTTTTTTTTTTGCCTGCGCAACTTTCGGCAAGTGGCCCACTACATAATTCAATTGGGAACCGTCCCTAAATAGGCACTCGATGTTTTCCCATCATCATAAAATCATTCCCCCTTGTCTAAAGCGCATCCACTCGTTTCCCTCTCATTCAACTCTATACCATTCTTGAAGCTTGTCGACCAAACCAAGGAAGTCTCACAGCGGCCCATCATGCCAGTTGCAGTTCTTCGGACGGAAGTCGATCCCTTTGCTGAGCTCCTGGCACCCCCCATCGGAGAAACAGAGCCAGAAAAAGCTGTTCGTCTGCGTCGGGAGGAAGAGGCACAGAGGGTTAGTAATACGATAGATGAGGAGATTAACAAGGCGAGGGCGGCCATGAAGAAAGAGAAAGGCTCAGTCATAAAGGTTTTGCTGTTGGGACAATCGGAGAGTGGTAAGTGTTTTCGTTATGTCTCAAGTGCATACAAATGTCCTGACATGAAGGATTTATTCAGGAAAATCGACGACCCTGAAAAGTGAGAGTTTCTCGTCCCTCGAGTGACACCCAATCCCGATATCTTTGTAGACTTCCGTATGGCTTATGCAAAAGACGAATGGGCACATGAAAGAGCGTCATGGAGGGCTGTCATTCAAATGAATCTCATACGCTCTATTGGAATCATACTCGATGCGCTACAAGCAGAAGCCACCGATGAGCCCGTACCCTCCTCCGACTACGATCCAGTCTCCGACTCCGCAACTTCTCGGCAACGAACCTCTACTTCGGAAATCTTACTAGCACCCCGCTCATCAAAACGCCGGGACTCTGACGAGGAGCATGAGAAGATACCTCTGTCCGACAAGCACGAAAATCTCAAAAGACGCTTGGCACCTCTGCAGCATGTGGAATCGGATTTGAAGAGGGTCTTGGGAGCAGGAGTGGAGGAGGTGAGAGGCATGGATACGGAGGGACCGGATAACGTCCCACTACCATCTACCGAGGGATCTAGGCCTTCATCGCCGCGGAGGAGAGCCGGTCAAGAAATGTTCGTCAGGCCTTGGTTGTGGAAGGAAGCGCTACAAACAGGTCTCTATGGCTCGGCGTATTCCAATGGAGATCGTATTCCAGGTCTCAATTCTGATTCAAGATACGAAGATTTGGGTTTACAGCAAGCCTCTCGAGTTATCGCTAATTGCAAGGAAGATATGCAGAGCTTATGGCTAGACGACACTGTTCAGCGAATCCTAGTCAAAAGGAATGTCCGTATGGAGGACTCGGCAGGATTGTGTGTAGACGAGTTGTTTTTAGGACAGTCTTGTCTAACAATCATTCTTTTAGCTTCCTTGATGATCTGGATCGAATCGCTACGCGACAATACCAGCCAAGTGACGACGACATTGTTCGCTGTCGCCTCCGAACATTGGGCGTGCAGGAATACCGTATCTCCTTTGATTCAGGTATGGATTATGGATTCTCATTATTCACCGTATAAACTTCCCTCCTCTCAAGGGAGGGCCCCATTGGGTCAACCATTGGATTGGATTCTGTACGACGTCGGCGGGTCCAGAACGGTGGTAAGCATGCTTCGCCTCCCACGCTCCGTGAACAGCTCAAAAAAAGAATCGAACAGCGCCGGGCCTGGATACCTTACTTTGAGGACGTGAACGCAATAATATTCCGTAAGTAGTTCCGCGCAGTTTCGCCGATGAATCTCATCAATTTTTGCCTTTTCTGTGTTATCTGGAATGGCAGTCGCTCGTACGTTGTGTTTTTTCCCATGCTGACCTGAAACTGATAAATTGTCCATCTTTCATATAGCAATATCTGCATTCAATGAATGTCTGCTCGAAGATGCGACCGTCAACCGTTTACAGGACTCCCTTTCGATCTGGAAAGCCATATGCTCCTCTAAACTGCTCACGGAGACTACTCTAGTCTGTTTCCTGAACAAGTGCGATCTGTTAAGGAAAAAGCTGAGGAGCGGTATTCGTTTTCGGGATTACGTTCCCGCTTTTGGTGACGATACACCGAATGATTCGACTTCAGTCGTGAAACGTGGGTAATCTACTCAAACCGTTAACCCCGTCAGTTGACTAACTGGGCCGTGCCTGTTTGTAGACATGAAAAATCGTTTCAAGGATATCGCCGTTCGAACTACGGGAGATATTCCCCGGTTGATATACATTTATCCAACATCTTGCACGGTTTGGTGATTTCACTTTCTCTCAACGAACGATGACGGACTTCTCTCTCTCTAGGATACCAAATCAACGGCAGAAACCTTACGAACAGGTGATCAATCTCAGTTCTCAAGGTTCATATTGACACGTGTGTACTGACTGATAATGTGCTATCTTCACAGTCCGCGATAGTATTCTACGAAGCCATCTCAAAGATGCAGGTCTATTTTAGTCAGGCCCCAATTCTCTGTATTCATTGCTTCTCTTCACACATGAAGGATTCACGGACCTGGTGTCTGTATCTAGGGCTACACTGGACTAATTTATAGTTATGATGGGAGATGTTTTATTAGCAGTGTACACATATTTCCTTGATCGTTTGAGATTTCGGTACGAATAGAAGAAGGAGCAGGGCATCAGAAAATTCGGAAAAATCAAAAATGCTGACATTGATAAACTACATTGAGTCATACCCGATCAGAGAAGTCTCGACCACGACGGAAACATGGAAAAAAAATCCACGCGAACCAGGTTTGTTACGCCACTCAGAGAAGAACCTGGAATCTATGGAAACTTTTTGAGGGCTACGTAGATCGTGGAAGTTCAGAAAAAACGGCGGGTGCAATCGAGTTATGCCCCTTATCCAAACGTTGACTAATGCCACCCATGAATCTCTGCCGGAACCTATCATGCAAAAGTGGTATTCACACTCTTTTCGTCTCGTGTACCCCTCTTCCAACTCCACGGAGAAAGGTTCCTGAGCAGTCGTCTTCGACGTCGTTTGGCGAACAGCCACATCATAGTCACCCTCCACGAAGAGCTCAACCACATCCTCAGACGCCGATGATGGTTCTTCCATACCGGTAGTGAAACATTTGCGTTCCATACGCTCCCTGATCTCGCCTCCATCAAGCTGTGAATGAAGACTGATTACGGTGGCAGAAGAAGGGATGATATCTCCTTCGACCTGATGTATGACCAATCCCCGACGCCACTTCTTAGTTCTTCACAATCATGGGAACCGTGACTAAGTACGCTGGTCCATTTCTTGTTGGGGAATGCTACCCTTCAGCGTCTTCGTTTGAACAAAAAGATAGTTAGAATTCGAAACACTTCGGATCAAACTCAAGTCCATTCCTGCTCTCCCTGCTCGCGAACCCTGACATAACGAATGTTTTTTGTTCTTGTGCGCCTTTTTGGGCTCGTAAAAGATAGTTCTGTCATGGAGCATCTCGACAGGCCGTTTCTATACCGTTAATAGCGCCGTTCAAATGAGAATGGTGTATTTCGTTTTACGCATTTCTGAGGGGAAACAGAAGATGTAAGTATTAAATGAACAGGCCGTTTTGTCCTTGATGCATTGATGTGGAATCTGGGGGGGTCCCGGTCATGGTGAGCAGAGACCAGGCGACGTTTCTTGATTGCAAGTTATTTTTCACTGTGGCCTCCACGTTAATTGATGATCGTGCGGGGGTAAGTGAGAGGCCGTCATCGGAACTGAAATAGGGCTTTGTCCGAGGCGTTCGTGTCAAGAGAGTAACTTGAAACAAAGATAGTCAAATCGTAAACCATCAAAAACGTTTTGAATGTGATAATCGTAAAAGGTTCAGATTAACTACTCGACTTCACCAGTCTCCAACCATGAACGGTAGACCGAACCTCTTCTGCCCCAGGATCGTCAGGGAACATTGGCTACAGGAGAAATGAGTCAGCACCGCAGCATCGAGCGGAAGAACTTGGTGTTTGATGACATTGAGGGATAGACCTGCTGCGCTTACCGGATACTTCCTCTCGACGATCTTATCACACTTCCAGCCTTGTTTTCGAGCCTTGTCAAAAAACACCATGTCCCTATGGGCGAGATGTGGGCGATGGTGAGTGTAAAACACGAGCACGCACGGCCCCCTCGACAGGTCGTCCGGTAACGATCCCGCTGGACGAATGGTTTGTTCGCATGTCTTCAATAGAGCATCGTGCTAGATTAAGACCGAGTCAGAGGCATTAATTTATATAAGAAAAATTCGGGATCGGGGACCTGTGAGTGATTGAAGAGCAAATCAGAAAGGATTATGAGATCAAAGCCCTGAGTTGATGAAGGAAGGGTGTCAAGAAGCGGCTGAACTGGTGTACCCCATATATAATCCTATAAATTGTCAAGTTTCATTCAAGCAAATCGTGGCTGTGATTTCGACCTTGACGGTAATATGTTGTCGCACTTGATCATCTCCGATATTCTGGTCCACATTGTATTGCATGTTTTCCACGAGTGCGGCATCTGGATAGTCCGTTATAACGACCTGAATCGATGGGAGATCAAAGCAGTCGATAAATCTTGAAGAGACAATGTATCCATACCCTTTGAGCACCGTTCAGCGAAGCAATGATGCTTGGAAGACCACCTCCCGCGCCTAGCTCCAGAACAGACCGATCTTGACATAGGCTTTCAGCATTTTCCTCAAAGTACGAAGACAGACAAATTGCAGAGTTCCACCTGATAAAAATAATGAGATCTTGACTTCTCTTGACAGATTACACATACAAGTAGTGCCCCCATAATGGATGGGAACCGACAAGCCGTATCCTCACTTCGCTGTCACTCTCGTCTGGCTTCTTCAAGCGTTGATAAACGCTGACAGTCGGTTCAGGAGTTGGTGGTCTCGGAGGTTCCTGGTATAGACAATTCATTTTTGATTGTATTCGAAAGCGTTTTTGATGAACATACAGGAAAAACAGCGTCGAGACCGAGATCCAACTCCCCATCGTCGTACTCGGAGTAGGCCATCCCGTTGAGTAGTTCAGACCCTTTTCTATGCGGGATGTACGGGTTCAGTAGATTTGACCTTTTACCCAGAGCTTTGAATATGTAGATCTCTGCAGTATTTGCGAGGTGTCGGAAGATGGTGATCCATGAGTCCCGGCAGGAAAATTTTCAAATTAGCAAGCACACGTGGTAATGTGTAAGCATGATTACATAAATAGAATTACGTGCGAAGCCCACTCCGTTGTTTCCTTCTCAACCTCGATCTCGGAGCCTACTGTACCCACCATAGCACGATCACATCGTTGATATCCTCAACGCAGACCCATTGTGATTTTTTTTCTCGACTGTCTGAACCCTTACATCAAGTTCTGCGGCTTTTGTATCGACGGCACCTTCCGAGTCCATCTCCCGGACTCGGTTCAGCTTTTAGAATTGGGCCGGAATAGAATAAAAATAGTATTCAATGGAAAAGCTATATATTCACCTAGGGCACGGGTCATGGCCCGCTCCTACGCCCTACCATCACATTTCGAAAATCCAAGATGACTGGGCCTCTCTGCGATAATTGTTTCAAAGGTACATCCAAATTCTCGCGCTCGAGATTCTAATTCCTCATCTGCCAATAAGGAGTCACTCATGAAGGAACTCCGAACGGTAACCTTCCTTTCCCTTTCGAAAATCACGTTTAAACGCCCCGTCTTCAAGGGAAATGGGAAAAGATTGGAGGTATAGACTGTTTTGTGGCCGTTCCTAAAGACAACAAGAATCCCGATAGGGTTCTTTTGTTCCTACCTGACGCCTTTGGCATTCAACTCATCAACAATCAAGTACGTATTCCCTTTTGGATTAGTTTACAGTCACATCTAACAACCACTTTAGCTTCTTATTTCCGATTTTGCGGTTAATGGGATCAAAGTTGTCTCTCTTACCCTTTCAAATAAACTCCGCGAGTTGACGGAGTTCCCTTATCGCTTTCCAGACGGTCGGAATCGATTACTTTCATGGTGAAGTCCCACCAGCCGATGCTCTCAGTCCCAGTGTACGTACTAGAACCCGATTTTATCCGGATCTAATCGCTCGAATCTCGTCAGTATAGCGGGCCCCCTTTTAATACGAAGGCCTGGATTGCGAGACAGATGCCACGAAGTCGACCGGCTATTGATAAAGTAGTTGAAGCTCTAAAAGCGGAGGGTGTAACCGAATTTGCAGCAGTTGGATACTGCTGGGGAGGTGTGTGTCCTTTTATAAAAAATCGCGAACGAATTTCATCCGCACGTACGTATAGGTCGCTATACCTTGGATCTCGCATTCGACAGCGTAATCAAAGTAGCGGCCGTGTCGCACCCTACGCTCCTTAAGGTTCCTGAAGATTTTCAGGTGTCGAGGCTTTCAACGTTCTACCCCTTGTAAAATGAAACCTTATCCACACTCTCCAGAGATACCTCGAAACGTCACGAGTACCTCTTCTCATGAACACTTGCCCGGTGGATGTTCAGTTCCCTCCTGATGCTCAAGCGAAAGCGGACGAGATACTCGGTGATGGCAAGTTCAAGCCTGGGTATAAACGAATACATTTCGACGGTTGTGAACACGGATTCGCAGTGCGAGGGGATTTGAGCAATCCTAGAGTCAAAGCAGGGAAGGAGGGATCATTCAAGGCTACGGTAGAATGGATAAAGAAACATATGGACCTACTACCCGCTGAGAGAACGAAGCTGTAGGGAAATTTTTCTTTCCGGTTCACAGATAAAATCGAGTAGCGTGTTCGATATGAGAAACGTATCGGTAAACGTAAGGGGGTTGTGGTGGCGGCTATGTAGAGGTACGAAATTAAAACGGGAGCTCTGTGTGCGCTGTTTCTTGTAAGTTGAATCGTGGGATCGATCATTGATTGTAAATAAGTGATTACAATAATTTCTCTGAGCACGTTGTCAATTTGACCGTGTGTAAAGGACCGGGGAAAAACTGTATCGTCAAAAAAATATCACGCAAAGCGGGGGTGAACCAATATTGTAAGCGATCTCTACCTTGACGATACCATTATGTATTTGACCATCATCAATGTTATGGGCAGTCGGTCACTGGTGCCCGTAAGTAGCCGTTTCAACTGAGGTTTCAAGCCAAACTCAGCAGATATCACGTGATCCTGGCTCCGGATAATTGCTCGGCAACTTCCATCCGAAGGAGCTTTGCCTTGTCTCTCACCAGGTCATTCGCCTCCTCTCCAATGCCCATTTTCGTCCCACTATACAAGGATCGTGATGACCTCGACGCGTAAACTCGGCGGCTTACATTATCTTCAAGATGTCATCACCTGGCTATTTTGGCTACAATCAAAGAAGTCGGAAATTATCCGAATTTCTCGAAATAGCCATCGAACACCTCACTGAATGAGAATATTCAGTATCCTAGCCGTAAATAGAATCGCCAAACTCCCTATAAAATCCTCAGGAGCCATGGGTAGTCGTTCTCACCACCTCTCACTACTTCCCCTGACTCCATCACTTGCCACGATGACCGAGCCTCTCTGCGATAACTGCTTCAAAGGTACATTGCGACGGCTTGACACTAGTTTTGGATCTTCTGATGACCATGACGATCAGGCGTCACTCACGAAGGAACTCCCAATGGTAGATTTATTTCCTTATCTTCCTGAGGTTGGGGGCATTGAACAGGCGGGCCGTTTCTTACAGGAAAATGGGAAGAAATTGGGGGCATAAACTGTTATGTAGCGGTCCCCAACGACAACAAGAACCCAGACAAGATTCTGTTGTTTTTGCCCGACGCATTTGGGATTCAACTCATTAACAATCAGGTGAACTGATTCATTTTTTTGATTGAAGCCCACGTCTAAATAATTCAACGTTTCCAGCTCCTTGTTTCCGACTTTGCAGCCAATGGAATCAAGGTAACATGACGGTTGACAATTGCCTCCACGAGAACATGGGGATTGATCTGTGGTTTTTTCGCAGACGGTCGCGATTGATTATTTCTATGGTGAACCAGTTCCAGTCGAAGCGCTGAGCCCCGGCGTGGGTATTGTTCTAAGCCCTTTCCTGTATCTTATTGATCTAATCTTCCATCCTCGGCAGTACAGCGGACCTTTCAATAGGGAGACCTGGTTCGCGAAGCAGATGTCACGTAGTCGACCTGCCATCGACAAAGTGATCGAAGCTTTGAAAGGGGATGGTATAACTGAATTTGCCGCCACTGGATACTGTTGGGGAGGTGTGTGTGTTTTCCCCCCCCCACCTCCTACATAGATTGCTCCTTATGGCTGACGAGAACGCGTGCGCCGTTGTTCACAATTCCGACGTAACTATACGGCGGTTATATGTAGGCCGCTACACCTTTGACTTGGCATTCGAAAGCATCATCACGACGGCCATCGTGTCGCACCCGTCTCGGCTTAAAGTCCCCGAAGATCTCCAGGTGCCGATCTGTTGTTTTTTAAAAAAAAAAAACTGTTTTCCCCCGTAAGGGAGGCTCATTCTCATTCTTCGTTCTATCAGGAATATCTCGAGAAATCTAAAGCACCTCTTCTTATCAACTCCTGCACTGTCGATGCTCAATTTCCTCTTGAGGCTCAAGCAAAAGCTGACGAGATTCTTGGCGACGGCAAGTTCAAGCCTGGGTACAAGAGAGAATATTTTGATGGATGTGAGCATGGATTTGCAGTTCGAGGGGATCTGAGCAATCCCAAGGTCAAGGCGGGGAAGGAGGGGTCATTTAAGGCTTCGGTGGAATGGTTGAAGGCTTATTGCTGCAAAAATGTCTGAGTTGTATAACATTCCCTTTCATCCTAACAAGGCTACATGCGCTGTAGTATGAACCGTGATTCTCAAATGGAATTTCAAAGTTCGACGGACTAATTTATCCCGCATTTGTCTATATCCGCTAAAGCCATAAACATTAAATTGTTAACGCCAGGACAAATTAGACTCTCTACTATACCTGGGCAGGAAGTGAAAATGGTCGATTTTTTTAATACTTCCCGTCAAGTTTGAGAGTTGCCAATTTTTTTTTAGGTCATTCACATCTCTGAAAGGAGTTCTCCGTAGGTGTTTGGTGTAAATTGCGAAAGGGGTCCTTTCACGACTCGAAATACACCTGTGATGCCAGCGTGACATCTTCAGGAACGATATGTTCGTCCATCGGGTCGTTAAGAATTAGTCACTCGCCCAGGTATAGTATTGCCATTGTTCGTAGGATGCATTAGTCATTTTCTATCAGCGGCACTACCGTAATTTGTCCATAAAATGAGGGTAAGTGTGTAAATAAGATATCAAAAGAATGAGTAATTGATTGTAAAGGATCGACTTCGAACGACTCGAAAAGCAAATAACCTTGAATATTATAAGATTCAGCATTAACACGTCCAGCTCGCCTGACAACCAGAAAAACAAGTTAAAATCTCAAATGGAAAAAGCGTGGACCGAAGAACGTACGTCAGGCGTCTGAGGAGACTCGACTTTCTGATAAGGTTCCATTCCGAGGCATTCTGCTACAGTGACCATGCGGTAGTTTGCCTCCTTCAGCCATTGAACGACCTGAGGAATAACATCGTACACCGTTTCCTCTAACAAGTGAGAAATTCAACTGTCAGCCATCCGCCGAGTCCCCCGCTGTGATATGAAACAAAAATTTCTTACGTTTGACTTCATGGTTAAGGGCTAGAATAGTAGATGGATGTTGCTCTTGGATCAACTTTCGGTAGTTTTCGACTCTCTCGGCGGGAGAGGGCATCGTAGCGGCGGCATCCTGGGTGCTAAAAAGGTTCGGAATTGCCGGAATTGATATTAAACGTCGGGAGAATACCTAAATTTCAGCAACAAGAAACTCACTCATAGTCCCAATTGACAACCGACTGTCCGCGAGCCTGGGCAACTTGTCTGACCAGATCATTGTAGCTCCCGTAAGCTGTTTATGGCATCGGGGTCACTGATTGGATCGAGAGAGAGCTGTTTTGACGTACGAGGACGCATCATTGCGGGCGTAACGCCTACAATCCGTTGGAGTGCCTCTGAGAAAGAACATTTGAGATAAAGAGTTATTCGTTTGAGCGTGACGAAAAAAAACTTACGTTCCACCCTCCAGAACTCGTCGTGAACTGTAAGAGTGAGTTGGGTTATCGAAAATTGCGACGGACGAATAGTTCGGAGTCGCTTACGCTGATCCCAATTCAGGGTGGCCAAATCTTTGTGCGCCCAGGTATGAGAGGCAAGTTGGTGGCCCTGGTTGTACACGGATTTTATCTGGTCCTGGAAATTATAAATGCACCTCCAGTTATTGCCGTCTGGAATTCCGGCGTGGTCAGTAGCTCGTCCAGAACAGCAGCTCGGAAACGTACTGAAGAAGAAAGTCGCCTTGCCGCCGGCGTCGTTGAACGTCTTGGCAACGTCCAAAATGAAATCGTAGGGACCGTCGTCGAAAGTGATCGCGACTGTGTTGGGCACCGTGCATTGAGTATAGACTTGTGCAAGTTGGCGACCTTCAAGTGTAGGAGCCGCTGATCCCAGATGAGCTGAGAGGAGGATAAAGTTTGAGATGCCGAGTACTGTGGTGAAGAACTTCATCTTTGCTCAAACAGAAAGGAGGAACTGGTAGAAAAAGAAAATGGAAAGGAGGGCTCGGATGTCGTCAAAAAACTGCGAGGGTGTTGTTATATAGTAAGTACTCAGAAAAATAGCTCATCCGGCATTGCCAAAAGGGTCGGCGTCGTGCTGCCGGATGAAAGGTTGTCGCTATCCTTCGCTATCCCTCCGATCTTCCGGGGCTTGGCATCCGCGAACTGGAGACCCCTGACAAGAACCAGTTCTGCGACGACCCTATAGACTCAAGAAACGGCTTGACTCTCAGTACTCAGTGTTGGAAGGTCGCTGCCAAGGTCGTCCGGGCGCGGGACCTTCGGGTTTCCCGCGACTTTCACTATGCCGGACGATTTATTAGGTCGATGTCATGTGTCGTCGATGTGTTGATCCGAGCCTGGTCAGACTTGATATTGATTACAGCGTAAGTCGGGCTAGATTGGCCGTTGTTGTCTTTCGTACAGACGGATGGAAGGAGCCTGGTGGCCGGGTGACCAATGACAAATGACGATATACATACTTGTAAAAAGGATTTGTTCACCCAGCGGGAACCAGTCACCTTCCAGGTCAAATTTGATGGTTGGACGTTTCGGATAGCGGTAGCCCCTGAGAATGGATTACTGTAGTAGTAGAACATCCGTGTTTGTTTTTTACTTTTCGATTTCGGTTTTCCGGTTTGTTTTCCGGGATCCGCACGACGGCTTGACCGCGTTGCTCTGGCAGCTCTTTATTCTCCAGTCGAGTCAGGCGAACTTAATCCATGGAGGAAGATACGGAAAGTGATTATGATCATTGTCATATACCATAGTAAGGCAGGAAATTCGAACGTGCTTCAAAATCCAGTGAACGCCCTTAAATCTCACTTATAAGCCAACCTCTCTCTTCAAAGGATGGGCTTAACTGCATCTCTTTCCATCACACCTTCAGAAATTGAACGTTGAACTTTTGACCAGTTTTTCAAGAGTCAGACCCCCGAAATTAGAAATTTTATCCGACTTACCAATACCAGCCACTACCGTAAACCACAGAGTGCTACGGTTTACAGAACACAGCTATGAGTTGCTTCTCTGCCCGGCCCGACTGGCAAAATTAAAAGCCTCCGCAAAAAGCGATGCAAACCACACGCGGGGCTGTGTTCCGCTTCCAAGGAATCCCGGGCCGACTTTCGACCTCACTCGAGAACCTCATGCTGCCTGCCTGCGGGCCTCTTTGTTATTCAAAGAAACCTATCCGACCAAACGCTTGAGCCCCTTCAACATTCAGTCACTGAAAAAGTACTCCTCGAAAGCGGATTATCTGCCACAGGCCATATTGACACTCTTCAAGTCAATTGCCTTCGTATCCCTGAATCTTCAAGCTTCAAGTTTTCACCTCCTGGCATCCATGGCGGAGCTCACTGGATCCACATAGATGATTCACAGTCAGTATCTCTTCGGTTGCAGGAGAATACTCTGAAACATCATCCACTGGCTGTTGCAGCGGCCTGTTTGGTTTTAAGGTTAGTTGTTCGCCCATCTTCTCAGATAGGATCATCCTACAATCTCAAGGCTACACGCCTCTTCCGCTTTCTGTTGATATACCATTAGTCCGGTTTAGGTCAGTGTCATTTGTCTTTTTTTTGTATCTCTGGTTGATAATTCGAACTTCAAGGGGTTGAGTAGAAACTCATTTGGGAAGTCTGGGCGAAGTGGTTCCCGTGATAGGATGTGAACTCGACGACAACACAATGCGGGCGTAGTCATTTAACTTTTGATGAGTGTTGACGATTCCGATGTGTATCATTTCTGGTGGTCTCAATTATGCCAAATACGAGATAGGGCGGGCCCGTTCTCAGCGATCTGAGCCCCTATACAAGTTTCCAACGCTCATAATTCGGACGCTCAGGACGATTGTCTTTGAATAGTGCGCTGGTCTGTACTTCCTACTCGGAACGCTACGCCCATCCTACAGGTCAGCCTGACGGCTCGAAAAAATGGAGAGGTGGAGCTTGGTTTGTGGCGAAGTGTTGAACCTTAATGCACCATGAACGCCACTGATGTTCCATATCTATTTATATTGGGTGCGACTATTCAAAGCAAGGGCGGTGACCGATTACTTCTCTCACGCTCAGTTACACAGATTCTAGCGTCGGGGTAAAAGAAAATTTGCACTGACAATTGTCATCCTTGAAAAAAAGTTACTGCCCAGCTACACTCACTGTCTGGATTATGTGGAACTCGAGGCTCGGTACAAAACGTGCGGATATTCAGATAAACCACTCACTTGAATCCTCATGCTAACTCCTCGACTTCCGAACCTGTGTCAAGTCAGCGGTATACAATCTCAAAGCTGCTAGACCCCCTTCCTGCCTCCCCATCACAAAGCGAATGACAAGCGGTGTAATACGATGTTCACGAATGAATTTAAACGTCGGTTGCCACTCATCAAAAGCAATAGAAAGGCTGAATGCTACGAGTCTTGGCGAACCACCCAAACAACTCCCCGACCTCCCCGACCGCCCAGTCGAGCAATGCGTACAACGAAACAGCCCCCGAGAAGCAAAACTCAGCAGTGGGGCGGCGGTAGCATTCGCTTCCAAAGATGTGCGAAACTATTCGAATCGAGGTGGGTCTATTCTGTGTATAAAAAGCCACAACTTGCACTCTCAGCTATCACAAACAACACTTAGCATCTTCCCCTTCTCCAACGAAAACCCTACACACGAACTTGTAACCATGTTCTCTACTACCAAAGTTGTCAGCCTCTTCATCGTCTCGATGATGATGGTAAGCACCGGAGTCGTCGCTGGACCCACCCCCGTCGCTGCAGAGGTCAGTGTGCACTTTTTGTCCCTCCCCGATCGCCCATACTAACCATTTACTCCATTTCTCGTCGACATTTCACAGGACCTCGTTCCCAAAGATCAATGCCACAACCATATCGGCCGTTGCGACGAAAACGGCTGCGCAGGCGTCTACCCCAACCCAAATGCGATCCGTGGAATCTGCACCCAAGGACAATTCAACGGCTGCCCATGCAACAAGTGTGGCAACAAAAATGGGTCCTGCAATGACAATGGCTGTTTTGGTGTCAACAACGTTTGCACTAAAGGAACCTTCCAGGGGTGCCCTTGCAACTGATCATGATCGAGATCAATCGGTCCTTTGGATGGGTTATACCGGGAACTGAGAGCTTTTTTTTCTCGACTTGTGCGTTGTTTCGTTGAAAGTACTATGTCATGGTCCCGCTAACAATGCTCGTTTTACTTTATAGGCTGTGATTGACTATGTCTCCGTCGTGGTCTTGTTACTTATTTAACCAGAAAGAATTTTGTTTACTGACTCGTATATACGTATTAGTACTTTCGCTTTGATGATCCGCGTTTTGAATGTTTATTGAACTTCCGAAGTTCCGGATGAATGGATGAACCAGGTCGGTTCTCGCGCCACACAATGCATAGCCTTCCGGACTTTGAAAGAAAAACTTTGTCTACTATCTATATGTGGCAGTTCAACCGGACGGCCAGCTATCTACATGGTCCTTTCCCCATTGGCTATTCTATTTCGACTAGTAGGAAAGAAAATGTCAGGGTCCGGGTCATAATCGACAAAGGGAAGCTTTAGCTTTGACCGCCGAGTAATGATGCTAACAAGTACAATTTAGAGGGTTCAAATACGGATCTGATCATAACGGGTAGTAACGTTCCAGAGCTGTACTTGCCGAGTATGTAGACAGAAACAATTCTCAAAGTTGCCTAACATTATTGCAGGAACAAGTGACCACACAAATAGCCTCTACCGAGTCTACTCAGTTAGCAACCTTGACAACACTCTTCGCTTTGTTTAACCCCTTCTGCTGGGCCAATATAACCTCTCCGGCCTTCTCCAACCCCACCGTGACCTCTTCAGTATACTTGATCTCCCCCTTCGCTACCAACTCTGGCATGACTTTGTAAAATTCTTCTCTGTATTTGTGGTCGTGCTCAAAGACGTAAAGGCCGTATATGGTGACACCCTTGTATATTATTTGGACAAGATTCTAATCGAATCAAAACAGATAAATCAAACCCTCGAATAGGTCACGGCTGAGACGAGGGACAAAAACTCACCCGGACCGGCTCCCCACCTGTATTATACCCCGAAATCGCACCGCAGATAATAATTCTAGCTTTGTGCCTCGAGGCAATCAGAGCGCTGTCAAGCATTTCACCTCCAACGTTATCCCAGTAGCTGAGTTTATCGGCAAGTGTCAGACGAACGAACGTGATCAACGAAAACCGGAAGGAAAAAAAAACAAACGGACGAACATATCAATGGGCCCTTCCTTTTCCAAAACTTCGCTCGTCTTCGTCGTCTTGTAGTTGAAAGCGACGTCTGCGCCGATTTCTTTCAGGAATTTAACCTTTTCTTCAGACCCGGCACTGGCGATCACTTTGAGCCCGTCTCGCTTCGCAAGTTGGATGACGACACTATGATAGCAGATCCCAAGTTTTAAGCTAACAATTCTTCTTCAAAGTTCAAGGGAGATATCAACTCACGACCCAACCGGCCCTGAAGTTATGGTCAGCGAGAACTTGGAAAGAAAATGGTCAATAAAACGTACCTGCTCCCGTACTCACGTACACCACTTCCCCTGCCTTAGCGCGAGCAAACTCCTTCCAGCCATAGTACGAAGTCTTGCCTAGGAACCGCGCCAAAAATAGAAAAGAGTTAGTTTGTTGCTCATGGACAAGGGTAGCGGAACTGACCGGGCATTCCAAGGACGCCAACGAAAACCGACCATGGTAAGTTGTGAACGTTATCGATACGATTCAGATTCTGGTATACTTGGAGGCCTTTTAATTCCTTTCTGATGATGTACTCCTCAAGGTCTACGAGATTGAGTAAGAAAGGGAACACGAGGTCAACGTAACAAAGGGTAGCGTACTGAAAGACCCTTCAATATGATCTCCAGGCTTTACTTCAGGGTGTTCTGACCGTAACACAACCCCGATTCCGAAATTATAGATCCTGTGTGGGGAGAAAATTGACTGCTGTGAACGAGTGTAACAGATGGCGTCCGTGAAGCTCACGTTTCACCTGGCTGCAGTAACTATTCACGTTCACAGTACTGATGTCAGTGAGGTCATGTCAAATAGACGTCGAAAAGCCTTACCTGGCCAATTCTGATTCGTATGGCGGGATCGATAGAGAAGTATAGGGGTTTAATCAAAAAGCCCCCGTTGAGAGGAACATTATCAACGTCGATTGTGGGAGTTGAATCGTAGACGACATGTTTTCCTGGCTCGGGGTAATCTGCAAAATTCAATGGTGGTCGGTTTACTATCGGGCCACTCTCATCTTTATAGTCATAACTCACCATTGGGACCCGGCCTCTCCTTCAACACTACGCGAGCATTTCTGATTGGTGACATGGTCAGTGATTGCTAGAACTCGGATGATATGCAGGTAGTGGGTCCCTTATTGTTGGTCCTTCTCAAACTGTCGGCTTATAAGTTAACCGCAGCGGTCGAATGGGGTCAGATGATGCCTTGGATTATTCATCGAATACATATATGGGATTGCGTCGAATGTCGAAGAATTGCGGTCGATAACGATAGACCGCGGTTCAGAAGTTGAACAGAAATCACCGTCGTCAAGGAGAGGTGGGCTGACATAAAGATGGAGGTGTAAGGATAAGAAGCAAACACTGACCGCCGACAGAGTTCCTTTCGTGACAGAAGTACTTGGTCCCGGACCGAAATTCCGAAAGCGCGTTTGATGGTCCGGAATTCGGCGGACCGACCTCGACCTTACGTCCGCATGCCAGTAGCTGGGTCAATCTGTCTGAGAAGCAAATACTGTTGAATTTTCCTTGACATTGATGTTGTAAAGATACAATATAAATACAGCTCCAGCCTGACTGTGTACTATACATAATACTCGATAACTTGCCAGTCCAAGAAGCCCCGTTCAAAAGTTCAATTCAACAAAACAAGCACATCACCCATCTGAACCGCCGTTCCTTCCGCGACAACCTGCCCATTGACATCCCCAAAGCCCACAACCTTCTTCCCAACATTTCTACTTCCAGCTTTAACAGGAATCTCAGTCTTCATGGCTTCCAGAACAATCAAAATCTCGTTAGGAGATTGGATTTCATCCCCAGGTCTCGTCTTGATCTTCCAAATAGAAGCTTGAAGAGGCGCAGTAATGGCCGTAGTAGAATCTATGAGACAAGTCAAATGCGTATCAGTGTCTCAATCCGTAGGTCGTCAAGCATCAACGAATGGTGTACCTGTATTGACCGCCCTCGATTCCCTTGTATCGGTTGTCGCCTTTGCCTTCTCCTTCGAATTCTCCCATTCTTTCAACAATGTCTGTTCAGCAAGACTGGTCTCAGCAACAGCTTGTCGTTGTGCATTTCTGAACGCTTCGATCTCTTTCTGTAACGGCTGGACAAAGTCAAGGTAGTCCTGTACCGAAAAAGTCACTCGTTCTATCTGTTAGGTCATTAGAAATTGCTTATCGATATAGAAAAAAACGCATACTTTGAACTGGTACCTCCCTGTGTCAAATCCTCTCTCAAGCTGAGCGGTTGTATAGTAAACAATCGAGTCGGAAGCTTTGAATCTGCAAGACAATTGAAACACTTACCGTAGGATATTCTTCTTCACTAATCAGCTCAAATCTTACTTGGTCGAATGATTCAAAAAACCACGGTTTGTCTGGACGGAAGTCCCTCCCCTGTCCCCATGTATTCCAACCAGGTAATGTCCGACCGTATAATTGATACCCTCCAGGAGATTCGATGGGGTAAATTGCAGCGACGACGCCAGCGACACCGATGGCTCCCTAGAAGAAGCTCAGCAATCGCTCAGCAAGCGAGGAGGATTACAGCATTTACCCTGGGTGTGTAGGTTCGCGAGGGGTTCATCTTCTGTCCTACAACCCTGCAGCGTGGATCGATCTAGAAACGAGTATTCAGACACGTTTGTATGGCATTTCGGAACAACGAACCGGGACCATGAAAGGCAATCCCAAGTAGAACCCTACACCGATAACTAGCTAGGGAGAGCTGTCAATCATCAATACTAGGAGGAAGCGCGACACAAGGACGTACAAAGTCTGACGACGTCAACTTTCCCAGTGCTTCCTTCCCGTCTCTAAGTCCGTTATTCTTCGCAAGATACTCCACATTACTGGGTAGGTAAACGGCCTTGTCTCTGGTTGTTTTCATATATTTCTCAACCGCCTCCCTGTTCCACTTGTCATCCGGTACCATGGGTAGAGTCACCCGTCGGCCAGGGAATACCATCTTGGAATAGTCGTCAGGGGTAGCATAGTACGCCTCTACGAGAGCTTCGACCAAGGTATGTAGCGACAATATGACTGAAGGATCGAAATGTATCTGAACTTGAATCAGTACACTCAAAGTCGAGTACGGAGAATCATTATACCATGGTTGACCTCACGCAAGGACAGAATCTCCGGATGCCTTCGATATTCCTCCGTTTTACTTCGCCCTCAAATTCATGGATTCGAGCTCGTATGACAAAGTCCAAAGTCATGTCACCGAGTTCAAGAAGAATACAGGAATCTCCGGCCTGTGAGAAAAAAAGTCAGTATGCCATCGTGTGTTTTGTGAGTAATAAAACGACATACCAAACGAAAGACCGCTTGTGGTTTGGTCGCGGTGGGAGTAATGACTCGCAACTTTGGATCGTAAGGAGCATCCTCGAATTCGGCGTGGGACAGATTAAAGGTAGCGGCAAGCAACGCAGTTGATCCGATACTATTCTCGATACCGCCAATGAACGACTCGTTCCTTTCTTGGAGTACGCGAGCTTGTTCCCAAGTCACCCTTGTGAATTGGATAGTGTCTCCGGGATTCAACTGACCAGTCTTCCACCTAATCGTTTATTTAGCCTAATTCGAGATCTTGGAAGCTCTACCTACGCACCAATCTGCCTCACATATCGTAAACGCACATACATATCCACCCATATCCGGACCTTCAACGGTCAGTATGACCGGTGTGTCGCCATTGATATTGACTGTACCGGGGGCATAGCCAACGTCTAGAATGTTAGAGGGATGTGAACCACCCTCGCCTCCGTCTTTACGCGCCCATAGAATGGTACTGTCCGCCTCTAAGCGAATGCCCATCCTGTTGCTAGATGCACTTACTTTCCAGTGGGTAGAGTAAAGGCGTTGTATCCCATCAGAAGTAATGAACTCTTCGTCTTCATGTGGACCAGATAAAACATGTATAACCCACTGAGAGGGATATACAGGAATCGCATGAAGAGGTAGAGTTTGGCCTGAGGAGCTGTCTGATGGAGAACAACGGCTGTCCGGATCTAAGGCGATTTCGTCACCGGTTAGCAATTTCCGACCCTTCAAATTGTGACGTCAATATTTAGCGACGATGAAAAAGTGTTGGATCATACCTGATATCCGCCCAAGCCCATAGACGTCGACTTGGAATCTAAATATTTCGGAATATTCGGGAATCCACCTCTAAAAGCGACGTAACATCTCAAGCCGCCTCCACGACCGGCAACATGCTGAAGCAGCAGAGTACCACCAGCTGGGATTAGGATTCTCCCCCACATCACCTGTCGAACACCATCCACCGAAACATCAACGGATTTCCCGGTCACAGCAATGACCGTTTCGACATGAAAGAGCAACTCAAGATCAACGTTCGGGACGACGATAACTTCCAGTCCCTCAGTCGTGTGTGGATTGCCAACGAGCACGTTCGCTATCCTAAGAGCCATCGAGTCGATAGCCCCACTCCGAGGTATTCCAAGGCCCATTGTACGACCTGGGAAATCTTGAATGGAGCAGTCTAAGCCAGGGGATACCACCGTAAATGAGCTAAGACACTAAATCAACATCTTACGGACATCGAGGGTTATGACCTGAAATCCGACTACTCACTTGGGTGTAAAAGTGACCGTATTCAAAAATTGAGTGGTCCCTCGCCCGCTACGAAACACCTCGGATCTGGTCACACATTTGAGATATTCCAAATTATTCGGAGGTCCGTGCACTTTCACTTCGTTCAAGATGTGATCCAGTCGGGAGAGGGCTTCTTCTCTCGTCGATCCATGGACAACCAATTTGCAAATCAGGGGATCGAAGAAAGGAGAGATTGAAGTTCCGGTAGATACCTTTAAAGCGAACATTGGATTTAAACCAGCGTCAATGGATGAGATTTTCAACAACGCACCCAACTTTCAACACGCAACCACTCATAGCCTGCTTTTTCCCTCAAGTCGACGAACTGCAAAACTCCCGGACAAGGCTTGAAGCACTCGAAAGGATTTTCCGAGTAAATACGAACTTCAATTGCGTGCCCAGCAGCGACAGAAAGGTTGAAATTTTGCAAGTCTCGAGTCCAGTGCCTGTTTTCCCGCTCGGCAATTCCCAACTCTATCATCCATTGCACAAGATCCAATCCCGGATGAACCATCTCTGTGACAGGATGCTCTACCTAAATTAAAAAGCATCAATCATTCGGAGAGTGCATTATGACAGAGAGCCGAGAGACGTGACCTGTATTCGGGTGTTCATTTCCAAAAAAAAGAAGTCTCCAGTCGCGTCATCAACTATGAATTCTACGGTACCTGTGAATGACAGGCATGGTCATGGTTATGGAGGAAGCATAGAAAGAGAAACCCGAACCACGTACCCGCAGAACTGTAATTGATTGCTTCACCAAGCTGAACCGCGGCATTGCACATTCGTTCTCGCAGACCTTTATGGAACCTTAATGAACAACGACAGTGTTGCGTGACAAAGGCAAGTACCTTCGTGTCGGTAGAAGAAAGGGCTTGGAGACTCCTCGATGACTTTCTGATGCCTTCTCTGGATACTACATTCTCGTTCTCCCATGTGTACAACTTTTCCATTGCCATAACCGAAGATCTTTTTTTTTTTTGAAAACGCTGAGGATAGAACATAGAGGAACACCAAAGACGCGCACCTGTATTTCAATATGCCGCGCGGCAATAAAATATCTCTCAATGAAAATTCTTCCATCTCCAAAAAGTGCCTAAGAAAAAATCGCAATCAGTCCAAAGTCCACCACAAGCGACTCAAGTTCACGTTACCTTTGCTCTATCAACCGTTTCCTGAAACTTTCCTCGAAGTTCAGCTTCAGATTCACAAACCACCATACCCATCCCACCCCCTCCGGAAGTCGCTTTCAGAATCGCCGGATACCCAATCTTTCCCGCAACAACCGCAACAGCGTCTTCTTCGTTCTCAACGACCCCGTCAGATCCTGGGACAACGGGAACACCAGCTCTTACTGCAAGCGCTCTCGCTTGATGCTTCACACCCATTGTCCTAATAACATCGGGCTTTGGTCCTAACCATGTGATCCCATTCTTGATGAAAAGCGCAGCTGCGTCTGGGTCTTCTGAAATGAAGCCGTAACCAGGATGCACGAGGGAAACGGGATAGGGCTTGCAGATGGAAATGATGTCTTCAACTGAACGATACGCGCTTGACTCCGACTCATTAGGATTGACGGGAATGGCGACAGACTCATCAGCGAGGGAGACATGAGGGGAGAGGGCATCAGATGGTGTGTAAACAGAGATAGTTCGTAAACCCATCTTCTTTGCGGTGTAGATGATTCGAACCGCAATTTCACCTCGGTTTGCAACGAGAAGGTATGGTTGTGAACAAGGCATAATGGTTACAGAGATGGCAGTATGATGTTGAATGTCGGGAAAAACTGGTTTGAACAGGGAAATGAAGGCCACGGAAAGGTATAACCCCTGACGTTGTCAGCTGCCCAAATTTAAAATACCGCTGATCTCCTAATCTTTTAGCATGAAGTTCACACGATCAAGTAGAACTATCATTGAAAGAGATAGATAACAGAGTCCGGAAGCAAGGTGTTTCAGTTGCGTGTTCTGAAGCCGGCTGCGACGTTGTGTTCTTCAACCACACTTGCTACAAGTTTCGCAATCTCCACTGCGCCCTATCAAAGATTGCAAGTGAGGTTTAGATCACTATCGAGCGACTATAATGCATACCGGGGTGTCAGAATGACAACAAATGGAAACCTCGTCAACATCTTCACCAAACGGAAGAAGAGATCCGTCGTTGGTTGTGACCTTCCGATTCCTGAGTAGTGTGTTGACCTAGTAACGCGCAAGCATTAGGACGAGAGAGTCGACCTTGATTAGGGTGCTCTACTTACACGGTTCCTCACCGTGTCATGAGTCACCTGAGTATGCACTCTGTGGGACATTTCAGTTCCGAAGTCATAAGAAACAATAAATTTGCACTGGCGCTGACTGAGTGATGATGAGCTTTCCTTCTGGGGTGTAGTCCAGATCTGCAAACCACTCTAAGATAAGATGAAAGTCGTCATCCAATAGGTCATAGAAAGCCCGACGAAAAAAACCCACCAGGGATGAACTTAACTCCAAGTTCTTTGGCAGCTTCCTGGTGTGCAGTCCCGGGGAGCCCGACAAAGGCGACGTTCTCCTCTGGTGTAGAAAATATCTTGCAGACCCCGACTGCGGCTCGTGCCAAGGGAAGGGACCTTGCTGTTTGTCCGTATATCGCCCCATGCGGCTTGATCTTTTGACGGTCGTGAGAATACAAGCCTCCTATGATGAAATGAAGAGCCTACATGGTTGAGCTTCAAACCATGTTTCGAGAGGAACCCACGCAATGCCCCGACTTGGTATACAAAGCACGACTCAAGCTCCTCCTACGCCGAGGCGATTAAATCCAACCAAAAAAAAAACGGGAAAAGGGAAAAACACTCACTGGCTTCATAGTCATCTCCCTTCTCCCAAAGCCTTGTCGATCAGGAAGCGACGGATGCGCACCAACAGAAACCCCGTTCTCCTTCGCGAGTGATACCGTGCGATCCATTATTGAGAAATCCCTGCGAAATAGTCAACATTTTTTTGGGAAAATGATCCAGGAAACGCGGAGCCTACGATGCATGGAAGCCGCATGCTATGTTCGCTAAATGAATAGTTTTCATAAGAGCATCGTCGTCGGCCTAGGAAAACGGAGGGTTTTCAATTCACTTGGAGCGACATGTACGGGCAAAGAGATCGAGCAAACCATGGTATAGAGAGAGAAACCCTTTAGTTGGTTTTCAGCTTTGAAATCCAGCTCTTTGAGGGAAATATTCGCACCTCGCCCATGTCACAGTTCACGGACGCCTTTAGAGGTTGAATCATTGTGAGAGTACTTGGTAGAAATGGGAGGAGTGCATAATGATGTAATACCTAATGAGTCATGGGTTCCTGAGAGTCAATCTTATCTTATCAGTTCCGTAACTTTCCGACTGCCGTGTATTAGCTTCGAAGGGGCTTCAATCACAACTCACGCGATGCATGCCGAGCCCTCCAAAATTCTCACCCATATCCCGACCATAAGAAATCAACATGATCGAGTCCGAGGTACGAGGACTGGGAGGAGGCGACAAGCTCGGACAAAGCGTCGTCCGACATATATCTCCCGTGGAATTCGCGAGAGGCAGGTGTGCGACCATTCAATTTGTTGAATCGAATGATACTCAATGATTGTCCAACTGGTGGCCGCTTATTTACTAGTGTATAATTACTCCCAGTTGTATAAGTTGTGGGGATATATACTTTGAACATTTCGACTTTTCCGTTCTTTGAGAAGATGACTGCCCAGCACCATCGTATTTATGTCTTCTCCCATACGCGCTCAGCCTGTAACCTGTTCTTCCAAATCCTTCGGGGGCATCCCAAACTCCAGGCCATTGGGCCGTCCACTGTGGCTCGCGCATCTGTGGTAGGAATAGACAGGCAAGCAAGTCGCTCCAGAGAGCAGTATCAAGCTATACTTTCTATGGATGACGAGGAAGTCTCGAAAATCAGTTATCAAAGTCAGATTGACGATATGCAGAGAAAGGTTGCCGATGCTGAACGCAATGTGAGTGAAATTACTTTTTTTCGAAACGCACTCGTTCTAATTGTGCGTGGTTTGGAGGGTAAATGGGCTTTAACAATGGACCACCCTTGCCATGTGATGTCTTCTGCAGAGATTCATGCTCACATCCACGTTCCCGGACGCGAAACAAAGCCGATCCCTGTAGTTGTGGATCGGATGTTCGACGTTAGTGATGTATATCCCATGTCAATGGTGAAACCTGGGATTTACCACAACTCCACGCTATTTCCAGACCGATTCCTTTTCTCCTTCACGCCGATCATCACTATCCGCCACCCCGCTCGGGTGATTCCTTCCTTCCTACGAGCTTTCAGCCACTACGGAGACGACTACTCTCATCCCGACTTCATGGTGGCTGGCGAGAGTTTTCGTTTGGAACGGTTAATATTTGACTCGTTCAAATCATTTGAGAAGGCTCGTGCAGTGGAGGAAGGTAGAGAGCCTAGGACTCCTATCGTGGTCGACGGAGACAAGTTGGTTGCGGATCCTCAAGGACAAATGAAGAAGCTCTGTGCAAGATTGGGCATTGAAGAAAGCCAAATTAAGTATACTTGGGAACCTCCTAGGGATATAGAACACACCAAAGCTGGAGAGGCATTCCTCGGTAGTTTCAATCGTTCCACTGGAGTCATCTCTGATCCTGTAAGTTATCAGATTAACAGCCCTTTGAATTAGATACTGACAGTACGATGGTGTGGGCCAGAGAGCCACAAAGCCCATTGACATGGAAGAAGAAGTGATAAGATGGGCAAAGGAATGGGACGAGGAAACTGCTAGAGTTTTGGAACAGAAAGTGGCGGGACAAATGGAGGATTACGAATATCTGCTACACTTCAGTATTTGAATGGGAGAGCGTTTTGTGTTGCACCCAAAGGCACAGGCAGGCACCGGTACCGGTGAACTCCGGGCACCCGATGACTCGCGTGAGCTTACGCAACCAATCCACTTCGGAAAGTGCTTCATTTGTACTCCATATAAAGCTCGAAGGTTTGAAGGTTCACGTTCAGCAATTGCATTCATTCCTCCCTCTCTGCGTCGGTCTTACTCGGAAACGGTCTACAAACCCCGTTCACGAGAGCCTCGTTCGGACCGCTTTTACCACGTTTAGCAAGGCCTCACAACTCTGGTCCCAACTGCAGCCTAAACTGCTTATATACAGCCTTTGATCCGGAAACGGGTTTCGGAAAATCTCTGTCAGTGTTAGGATTAATTTCAATTTCGGTACGTCTCCTTATTTAAGGCCTAACGTGAAACGACAAAAAAACCGGTTTACTTTGCAATTGTACGTAGGCTATATCCTCACCCCAAAAAGAGGGGAACTTGGCTCGGAATGCCTCAATACCCACAGTTCATCCTTTTCATCCTAATAGGGTCTTCTTTCTCCTTCACTTTCGCCAACACCAGCAACAATTTCTCGACATGGATGGCCACGAGCATAATTTCTCGTTCCCAAGGACTCGCTACAGGCTTGGGAGGACCATCCGAACTTCTCCAAGCAGGCTTCATGCAAAAGGCTTTCCGCCGTCTTCTCGAATCTAAAGATGATCTCAACAGTTCCTATACCCAACTCATAACAGATTACATCACAAAAAGTGTAGACTCAGTCGTACCCAGAGTCTCCAACGCAACGACCGACGCTTTAACGTATCCGTTGGATAGATTGTCGAACGGGAATAACCTCATGACTCTATACCAGCAAACAGAGAGCTTGAGCTATCAAGAAGCCTTGCGAGCCTTACGCGAATCTGTGGACCTGCAGAGGAGGAATAAGGAGGGTGGATTGTGGTATTATCATGTTTATCCGGAATGGTCGTATCTTGACGGGATGTTCTCTTTCGCTCCATTCCACCTTTCCTACGCCTTATCTCAACCCGGAAGTGACGGAGAAAGCATGGTGAAGGACGTTCTGCACCAACTTGATCTGTTATGGGAACACTGCTACCACGAGGAGACTGGCCTTTTGGTTCATGGGTACGACGAGTCGCTTACAGCGGTTTGGGTTAACCAGGATGATCCGAGGAAGACTGGAGCGAGTCCACACGTTTGGGGAAGAAGTTTAGGATGGTACACGATGGCGTTTGTGGATTCGTTAGAGCTCATATCTTCAGCGCTCAACTCCGAGTTATCCCTTTCCCCTCAAATCCCCACTGCATCCCTCTCCGAACTCCAGGCTTTTCTACTTCCAAGATTCCAGTTACTCTCAGCAGCCATCCTTCGTTCGGCTGATAACGAAACAGGTGGTTGGTTCCAAGTCATTGAAGAGCCTGGTAGGGAAGGGAATTATATCGAGAGTAGTGCGAGTGCCATGTTCGTTTACTCGTTGTTGAAAGGGAGTAGACTTGGTTTTTTCGCGGACGGTGGACGGAGTCAGTTGTATGTCGAGTCAGCACGGAAGGCTTACCGTTACATCCTCGACAACTTTGTCGTACGGAACGGAACGGATGGAACGTTGGGGTATAATGGGACAGTTGCGGTCTGTAGCTTGAATTCGACTGCTACGTTTGAGGTCGGTGTTTTGTTTATCGCGCTCAAGCAGGTCCTGATCATTTATATAGTACTATGTCGGCCAGCCGATTTCTTACAACAGTGTACTGGGATCGGCAGCATTTGTGTTGGCATCCATCGAGTACGAGCAGTCGTTAAATTGAGATGATGTATCATGAGGAGTTTTTGTGAACGCAAATCCCATTCCACTGTCATATGCGATTCACATATGGCAGACACTAGACCTTTAAAGCTTTATGGAGGGCTTTCGAGCAACATCCGGCCTTACTTAGCACTAGGCTCAAATCATTTCCCGAGCGACTACAAGCTGGCGACACTAAGTTTGAAGTGAGACGGCAAGCAATTTCCCGGCCCTTCCGTCTCAATTTAAAAAAACTCCGTTCGGACTTCACCGAGACTGAATATGCTAGCAAAGAGGCATCTGCCGTTTTCATTTCACCAATGGTGTAACGCGTCGACTCTAGCTCTTTTCCACAGTTAATCTCATCGATGACCGCCCCAATTGCAAACTGACAGCTGAGTTTTGCGTTCAATCTAATGAATATGAATATCAGCGCGGGTGTCTTCAACTCCGATTCTTCGTCTGTCGCAAAGATACCCAACTCATTCTTACGTTTCATGTTCATAACGAGTTCTGGAGAGTGGAACGTAAATTCTCTCATTACGCTGAAGTTTACGCCTGTGTCCCACAGAGGCGCTCCAACGGATTGCTGGTGTTACACCCACAAGGAGGCATCTTTGGACGTCAATTCAGCCCCCTTGGAAACACATCCCTCTCGATCTGACGGTAAACACAATGCTGTTTTCGGAACCTCACCAGACAAGCCGTCAAAGGCAATCAGACCCGTCATCACCTGAGACTATGAGTGGGTCTTATTTGCTCAATTGGTAGTACCCTCCATCGATGTTCACCTCTTCTAACACTCAAAGACTATGTATTGTGTAACGCGGGAGATCGGCTTGACCTATCCATTCATTCGGGAACCAGAAATTCGATAAACTCAATCAAATATTCAAATTCAAAACGCGGACCATCAAAGCGAAAGTACTAACACATATGTAACTACTCGGTGGTTAAACATTCTGGTAATGGATTTGACGGAGACGTCAAGCGTCAATCACAGGGCTCGTTAGTCCACATACACTCCCATACACAGAACGAAACTACGCACAAGTTTGAAAAAACTCAAGTTCCCGATTCTCAACCGAGTTGATCAGTTGCAAGGGCACCCCTGGAACGTTCCTTGGGTGCAAACGTTGTTGACACCAAAGCAGCCATTGTCATTGCAAGACCCATTCTTGTCGCCACACTTGTTGCATGGGCAACCGTTGAACTGTCCTTGGGTGCAAGTTCCACGGATCGCATTTGGGTTGGGGTAGACGCCTGCGCAGCCGTTTTGGTCACAGCGGCCAATATGGTCGTTGCATTGATCTTTGGCTACGAGGTCCTGTGAAACGTCGACGAGAAATGTGTCAATGTTAATGCGGATGGACCGTGGAGGACAAGAAGTGAATACTGACTTCTGCAGCAACGGGGGCGGGTCCAGCGATGACTCCAGTGGTTGCCATCATCATGGAGACGATGAAGAGGCTCATAACTTTGGTCGAGAACATAGCTACTTTGTATGGGGCTGTTGTTGGAGAGGTAAGTGCTGTTGGTGATGAACTGAGAGAGCAGGTTGAAGGCTTTTATACACAGAATAGATGCTCTCGATTTGAATACTTCAGACGTTTCTTGTAAGTTAATGCTATCGTCTCCCACCGTTGAATTAAATCTCTCGGAGACTGCTTCGTTATATTGTTTGACTGAGCAGTCACCGGGGAGGTCGGGAAGTCGTGTGGGTGGTTCGTCACAAGTAGCTATTCAACCTATCTATTACTTTCGATGAGGCAACTGACGTACAAATCCATTTGTGAACATCATATTACACCGCTTGTCATTCGCTTCATTACGGAGAGGTAGGAAAGACGCCTAGCCCAGTTTGGGATCGTATACCGCCGACTTGACCCAGGCTCTAAAGTTGACCGTTGAGGAGTTAGCATGAGGGCTGTGAGTGATGTTATCTCAATAGCCACACGTTTTGTACCAAACCTCGAGTTCCCACGTATATCCAGACGGCGGAACTAATTGAGCAGTTCTTCATTCAAGAATCACTGAGATTGCTGCTTATTAGGTGCAAATTTACCCTGACGCCGGAGCGCGGGCTTCAGTTCTGTGCAACTGAGCCGTGAGAGAAGTAATCAATCATTGCCCTTCAGCTTTGATAGTCGCACCCTGATATTATACTATGTATATGGAACATCAGTGGCGTTCATGATGCATGGAAGTTCAATACTTTGCCTCAAACCCCATCCATTTTTTGAGCCGCCAGCCTGGCCTGTAGGATAGACGTAACATTTCGAATAGGGAAGTACAAGTGCCGACCAGTGCACTATTCAAATACAACCGTCCTGAGCGTCCGAATCATACACATTGTAATTGCGGATTGGGGTTCATATCGCTGAGAACGGGCTTCTCTATTCCGTATCTGGCTCAAGGCATCTTATTGAGATCGCTGGATACACATCGGAATCGTGAAAACTCATCAGAAGTTAAATGACTACGCCCGCATTATATTATCGTTGAGTTCACATCATCGGGAATACCACTTGAACCCCAGGTCATTTCCAGTCCGATTATTTTTTTCCCTTCACCCCCATTCATTACCACCCGCCACCCCACTTGAGTGATTCATTCCTTCCTATGAGCTCGATGATTACTCCCATCCCGACTTCATGGTGGCTGGTGAGAGTTTTTGTTTGGAATAGTTGATATGTGGCTTGTTCAAGTCATTTAAGAAGGCTCGTGCAGTGGAGGAACTACCTAGGATTATCCTATTGTGGTCGACGGAGACAAGTTAGTTGCGGATCCCCAAGGGCAGATGAAGGAACTCCGATGTGCAAAATTGGGCAAAAGTCAAATTAAATTCGACCCTGCGGGTTGGGATGCTTTATGGGTCACGCCAATCAATGGCAAGGGAGTCCTAGTTTGTACTATGTCAAAGATAGGGTCTGGTGTCCAAAAATATAATCCTTCATCTTATGCACAGACCTCAGACCACAGCCAAACCCATCATGAAGGGTCCAACTGACAGTTCTAGGCTCTGCGTCTAGTCTATATTTTTTGCCCATCATATTGCTGCATCGATAATCAGGTCAAAAAAAATTATGGACTTACCGGACCTTATGCCTTTTCCCGAAAGTCTCTACAATTTTCAGCGATTGCTGGCAGAACTCGCCAAGATTATTGAGCACCCTGAGGATCTAAAACTCAATGTAAGTGGCAAGTGCGAGCGTTGCCACTGACCCTATTGACAAGGCATTGACGTCAGCTAATTTGCATGCCTACGCCGAAAACGGACATAGCCTATTACCTATGGTGTTTTTGGAATTGGAAGGGTAGTTTCTGGGAGTATTTCGGCATGTGTGGACCATGAGGTGCATTCTATTAGGTTTGGTTTCACTTTGTTGGGGGGTTGGGTGATCCGACTTCCTAGGATTTAGTTGAATAGTATTCAGGGAATACGGCTTGCTTTGTTGTCTGTCTCCTCCAGCGGCCTAGTCTAGACACTAGATATGGTAAGCACCTGCTGAAGAGCTGAGATGGTCATGAAGATTGTTCTCATATAGAAAACACCAGTGGTCACTGGTCACCACTTATTATCAATCAAATGGAAAGATTATGCTATACATTCATTCTATACTTAGCATTGATGGTTTCAAGAACATCAACTTCAGATAAGGACTATCTGAAACATGGAGCTCTTACAAGTTTCAGATACAAGCAAACTAGTTACAGATCAAGAACTAAATGCCTAAAGGTTACATTTGTATTCTCTGACAAAAAAAACATATTGTTTACATCTTTGGGAATTTTTTGAATCTTATAACAAGGCCAAGTACATACTGAGGGCCAACAATCAAATCTTCCCTATTCCTACCATCTCCCCGGCTCATTCCAATAATGTCTGCAAGTGACCTGGAAGAGAAGCTTGTGCCCTTCCTCAGTGCTGAGCAGACTATCACTCATCCAATATCTAATCTCTCTGTTTGTAGAGTTTATCTATCTATAAGACAATTAAGTTGATATCTTTTTCACAGGCAATTTTTTTTGTATATGGTATGTATACTTATAATGTTACTTCGAAACATATCAATACTCTTGAACCACAGGAATTTACTGTGTCATATTTGGATTATCTGTCCATGCACTCTTTCGAAATGGTAATTCCACCCACAAGCTACACAAGGGAGGCTCTATAGCTCTCTTTGTGTTGGCCACTATCTTTACTGCTCTTGAGACTTGGGGATTGTCTCAACAAATATATATGTTCTTTGATGCTGCAACAACCAAAAATTATGCTCCCCTTGTCCAGTATTTGCCTGATGATGATGGAAAGACTGCCTGGAGGTAACTAAGAACTTCTGCAAAAGCCTGCTTTCACCACTAATCCAGTTTCTCATTCTAGTGGAAGTACAAGCCTCATTTCTGCTCTTATGAAGTAAGAATCTAAAGAAAAATCATTGCCATGAGTTCCAAATTCTGCAACAATTTATTTTAGCACTATAGCTGATGCAATGCTTGTAAGTTCTTCAAATAAATAAAGCTTATAAGTACTGATGCTTTATCTAGATTCATTGTTGTTATATGATCTTCAACTCTAACAAATTTATCCTGTATCCACTTGTCTTTGTTACATTTGTGCTGAATGTTTGGTTTCATATTCCCTTTTTTATTGCTTGGTTTTATATTTGACAGTTGTTTAATAGGCATTGATCTTGGATTTGTTATTGCTTCCATAATTGGATATGGAGATTCTTCAAAGGATGTCAATATCATTCTTATAAGAAAAATACTTAAAGTGGATGGTGGAGTATTGGTATGCATAGCTGTGTTTCAGATTGTGTTGACGTTCATGACTGGTAAGCTTAGTGGATTTCATCAATCTACTCTAGGCACACAAAAGATCATTCACTTTATTTGATGTAGGTGTGCGCATTTGGTGGATTACTCATGAAGCAAGGCAACTTGCAGTGGGGAGATCAAACCACTCAAAGTTTAATGATGACGTGGCAATAATGTGTGTATATAAATTTGACTCTTCTACAATCCTGACTACATAACTTACATAACAAGCATTGAGTCTGCATTGCTTTATGCAGGCACCCTGTTGACTAATGTAGTGCTGGGGAATTTTGTATGGGATTCAGATGGAGCAGGTACACCACCCTTCAATCCCTCAGACATAGCAATCCTAATGTCTGTAAGTACTTTGCTCTTTTCGGTTTTCACATCCAATTCAGCACTTTTCTTCTAGGGCCTTGCCCCAACAATGGTTATTGCCTGAGTAGCATATAGCAAATCTGTGGATAGTGTTCAACAGACACTCTCAATGTTCCAGATTGCTGATATTGAGGCTGGTCAACGGAGGTCCATTGCTACCAGGCAAGGGACTATTGATCTCCACTTACAAACCGGGACTGGTATTGGGAATATTCAGGAAGGGCAAAGGGCATTAGAATCACCAGTAGCAGCAGCTGAAAAGGTTTAGAATGTACTGGTGTTTGATAGAATTTGTACCCAGTAGCAACACCTCTCTAGATTTGCCTGTGTCTCAGTATCCCTGAATGCTTTTATTATGAATTTGGAATATAATGAAGAATTTGTTCTTTTTCAGACTGGAAACAGTCCTATCATTCCCATCATGGAGATGAAGGCCCAGCATTACAGTGACAGTGTAGGAGACAGCATTAAGTTGGATGGTAACTGGCATTTACTTCTGTAACTGGACTGAAGTCAGAGTGTATGAGTTCCAGAGGCCGACTTAACAGGTATAGAAAATACAGTCTGTTGGCTCTGTTCACTACTCCAAATGATATTGAGGCTTTCTAATTACCCAAGTCCAACAAAACATTATTCCATCCATATCCGAATACTCCCTGGCCCAACCTGGTATGCCAGCTATTGGATTCATGTTGTTTCAGTAATTTATCAAAGACTACCTACATTTCCCTCACCAAACAACAACATCTTTGACTAATTTCCATTGTCAACTAAATCACTGATCAGGTAGGAGTAGAATACTTGAGCAATGCACAGCAATCTGAGAGATAAGGAATAGTACTCATTGTGAGGTTGTGATTTGTGGATTAATCAGTAGATTCCCAAATATACTGGCTCTAACTCACAATTTTTTCCTTTTACTTTACTCTCATCATCACACTCTCTCATGGGTGGCTTTTGGGGTAGTGAAATTGAATTAGGTGGCTGGGGGGACCTTGAGGGCCCAGGCAGGCCTTTGTTCTCTTTCCTTTCCTATATGTTTGATATTTCCAGGTACCAGTGTATGTCAATAGCATAGTTTGAAAATGGGTGCTACTCTCAAAAGCACTAGAAAATACAGCATGGTGTTGCTAGCATTGTCACACATACTGTAATGCTGGTACAAGGCATCAATTCAGTCTGTATACAATTTATTCTGCATTTTGAGCATCTTCAAGACAAAAACATGATTGTGAGTAAATATTGAGTAATTTAATAGTTAGGGATTCTGAATACAGGCTTTAAATGAAACACAGAAATCTCTATGCACCTTCACTTCACTATTGCTGCTACCCACTGCTTTGTGGTACACTGGACTGTCAGACTTTTTAGCTCCAAGTCAGGCCCTTGATTCAGTTGTCAAGAAGCCAAGTAATGGTCTGTGTAATTGAAAGAACTCCTGTAAAGAGGTGGAACTAACTACTAGGTCTAGCTTGAACCCAATCATCTCATTCCCCCTTAAACAACCTCCAACATTACACAGATTGCAACTCCCTGTGAAATTACAACAATCCAAACATAAGATAATGTATCATATGTAGTATGTTGTGAATTTGTACCTGCCTGCTCCACTGGGGCAGGCTTGATTTGACTAGTTTATATATTCATGGACCTAGTTCTGTGTCTGTTAGTTCTATACTGGCTATGACTTTTATCTATTCCAGATTGACCTTCCAGTAATTTCTTTGCAAGCTTTAAAAAATGCAGTTAATTAGAGCTCACTGTGGGGACTTGTGTGTGGACTTACCTTCTTGCATCACCTTAATGAAACTCTGAGTCATGACTTAGTGCAAATTATGGGTAGTCAGTGTAGCTCTTGGGGTCAAGAGTACTACCTAGTATGAAGAATGTAGTTACAGGTACCACCACTTTGATATATCCATATACTTAGATCAATTCTGTATGTGTATGTGAATGTAACATATCGGAGGAAAATAGAAGGGGTTGATGGCATGGTGAGCCAGAAAGACCAGAGTTCATTCAAAAAATCTCATCCCTCAACAATTTTGTCATATGGAACAGATGGAACATTGAGGTATAATGGGGCAGTTGCGGCCTGTAGCTTGAATTCGACTGCTATGTTTGAGGTCTGTTTCGTTTACCACGCTTAAGCTTTAGAATACCAAGTCCTGGTTTTGTTCATATAATACTACATCAGCCAGTCAATTTCTTATAATAGTGTGCTGGGATCAGCAGCATTCGTATTGGCATTCATCGAGTACGAGCAGTCGATGAATTGAGATAATGTATAACGAAGAGTTCTTTGGAAAGGCAGGTCCAATTCCGCTGTCACATGTGTTCTACACCTGGCAGACACTAAGCCTTTAAAGCTTCATGGATGGCTTCCAACCAGTTTTTACATTAGACTCGAATAATTTTCTGAGAGACCACAAGCTGGCGGTTGACACCAATGCCATATTTATACAAGTCTTCGGCACGGTCACGTACGAAACATGGTGAAAAGGGTGAAACTTAAAGCGGGTTTGAAGTGAGACAGTGATTAAGATTTCCCTCTCAAAATCATCTAATCAAAAAAAGGATTAGATGTCTAGCTCGATCATCGCGAAAAACGAAAAACTCCGTTCAGACTTCGTCGGGAATAATCTCAAGCATATGCTCACTCTTGCTTCTGCCACTTCCAGTTGATCTACGTCTACTCCTAGGGTTCAACCTCATGGTCGATGATGACCCAACTTCATACTGTTTTTCCTCGTCAATTGCGAACCTGACTTTTTTTCCCTTCTTATTCGAGCTGGAAGCATTGATTTCATTCCTCGGTACTCAATGGGAAAGGACCATATAGATATGTAGCGGACAAAGTTATGCTGTTTCTTTCAAAGTCCGGAAGGCTATGTTCTGTGGCGCGAGGGATCGACTTAATTCATCCATCTTGACCTCGGGAACTTCGGAAATTCGATGAGCACAATCAAAGATTCAAAGTTGAACGTGGATCATCAAAGCCCAAGTACTTAAAAATTCTGGTTAAATACATAATTGATTTGACAGAGGACGCTGAGCGCCAATCACAGCCTACAAGCGAGCTTGTTAACCCACATAATTTCCCATACAAACGAAACTACTCACAGGTTGAAAAAACTCAGGTCCCGGTTCTTCGGAGGCCTTCCTCGACCGATTCCCAGTAATCAGTTGCAAGGGCATCCCTGGAATGTCCCTTGGGTGCAAACATTGTTGACACCAAAGCAGCCATTGTTATTGCAAGACCCATTCTTGTCGCCACACTTGTTGCATGGGCAACCATTATATTGTCCTTGGGTGCAGGTTCCACGGATCGCACTTGGGTTGGGGTAGACGCCTGCGCAGCCGTTTTGGTCGCAACGGCCGATATGGTTGTTGCATTGATCTTTGGCGACGAGGTCCTATGAAACGTCGACGAGGAGTGGATCAATGGTTAGTATGGATGAATCGGGGAGGACAAAAGGTGGATACTTACTTCTGCAGCAACGGGGGCGGGTCCAGCGATGACTCCGGTGGTTGCCATCATCATCGAGACGATGAAGAGGCTCATCACTTTGGTAGAGAACATGGCTATTGTGTGGGTTTTTGTTGAAGAAGGAGAAGAGGTAAGTGCTGTTTATGATGAGCTGAGAGTGCAGGTTGAAGGCTTTTATACACAGAATAGACGCCCCTCAATTCAAATACTTCGTACGTTTTTGTTAAGTTAATGCTGCCACCGCCCACCGCCTAACTTTTTTTTCGAGGGTTTCGTTATATTGCTTGACTGAGCCGTCGGGGAGGTCGGGGAGTTGGGTGTGTGGGTTCGCCAAGGCTGAATGCTACATGTGGCAGAGGCAACCGACGTTTGAATTCATTTGTGGACATCGTATTATACTGCTTGTCATTCGTTTTATTGTGAAGATGTCAGAAACGTCTAGCCCCAGCTTTGGGATTGTATACCACTGACTTGACCCAGGTTCAGAAGTCGAGGAGTTAGCATGGGGATTGCGTGAGTGGGTATGTCTGAATAGCTGCACGTTGCGCACCGAGCCTCGACTTCCACGTAATGTAGACGTTGGAGCATATGGTCCGAATAATAAGCGCTTATGCATAAACGTTGGACTTATGGGTAGGGGCTTAGGTCGCTGAGAACTGGCCGCCTATCTCGTATTTGGCTCATGGAATCTAATTGAAAACCACCAGAATCAGATTAACACCGGAGTCGCATCGAAAGCTCGCCATAAAGCAAGTTCTAGGTCAGACAACCATGCTCTCATTCTGTTTTCATTTAGTTCACATATACGGGTGCCACCTCGCCCAGAATTTTCAAATGAATTTCTCTCAACCCTTTGAAGCTCGAATAATCGTCAACCAGAGAAACAGAAAAGATAAATGATACTGACCTAAACGGGGACTGATATATCAATAGAAAGCGGAAGACGTCGTGTAGCCCTGAAAATAGAGAAGCTGTAAGCCGAGCTGGAGTTAGTCTTAAGTCCAACCGAAGTCCAAGTTTTCGGCTGGAAAAGGACGATTAGATAGGATCTTAGTCAGGTGGCCTGCGATCAAAGGCTCCCACGGTCCATCAGGTATCCATCGATGAGTCTGACACAGGCCGAGGCTGGCGTAACCTACATCCATGGTCCTACCATGACTGTTAAACTGAGAGAACTTTAGCTTGCAGTGGCCTATCAGATTGAATCACCAGGTCTGTCAAAGTAACTAACATTACCAGGATACAATAGCTAATTTTCTGGGTAATAGCTGCTATCTTCTATCGACTCACAAGCTGTCTAAGGTCGACTTCTCCGATTGTGAATCTTAGTCGAGGAGATCGGGAGCTGGGGCGTCTAGACGCTGTCGTGGACCAAGAAGGGATGAGAGATTCCAGAATTATGCTGAAAAATACGTAGGGAAGGAGGGCCGAAGGACTAGAACCAGTGGAAGAGAGGAACTCGTGTTGAGCGCAGCAAGAAAGAAGATGCGCGTTAGTGACTTTGAGGATTTATGACTCGTAATTATTCACTTTTCGGCATTCTTGAGCCTCATTCTCATCTTAAAGTGCGCGTGCCGCTCAATCTCCCAACTCTTCCTTTGCGCAGGCCTCATGGGTTTGCAACGTTGCTGTACCTCAAATAGTCACTGCCAAAGCTTATATAAAACGCGCAAGGATTCAAACCCCCCAATTCTCTCGTCTCACCATGTCTCAACCTGGAGCTGAAACGCGAACGACTCTGGTGGATAGTCGATACTCGAAGCGAGCCAAGGATCTTATAGCACTCAACACGGAGATCGAGTCGTTGAGGTGCGTGCCTCAGTTTTGCATTTATTTTCGCTCTCTGAGCATCAGCATCGTCGACAGTCACTCCAGCTTTGAACTCAATATCCCCAAGATCGCAGTCATCGGCGATCAATCGTGTAAGGGCCAATGGATGACTCGTTACATTAGTGTCTGACTGTATCTCCTCTCCAGCCGGAAAAAGCTCATTAGTCGAAGCTATTTCAAAGGCATGTCACCGCAGCTCATGTTTACTCTCTCTCAACACTCATCGAGGTCCTAGATTACTGTGCCACGTGATGGGGGCACTTGTACGAGGTATCTCACTCGTTCAATCCACCGTGAAGTGTTCTAATCATCCAACCAGGTGTCCGATGGAGTGTACGATGACGACAGAAGCTTCTTGGTCATGTAACCTCTACCTTCGAAAAGAGTTCGATTCGAGCGGAAAGGAGTTACCCTCCGACAGGGTGGAGAAGGTCAGATTCGGTCACACCATTACAGACCCGAAGGAACTCGATCTATGGATCAGACGAGCTCAAGCGGCCATCCTCTCTCCTCACCGAGATCACTCGGAGTTCTATGATATGAATTCCGAGACGATCAAGACCCTGTTGAAAGACGATCCGAAAACACTGTCATTTTCTAGAAACATCGTGGGGGTCGAAGTGAAAAGCCCGGACTCGGTTCCTTTGACTTTTGTTGATTTGCCTGGTAAATCATTCGTCCGCTTGTATTTCTTCATCAGTACTAATGTAGCGTGCAGGTATTATACATCATGACTCAAAGGAAGAGAACGTCGGGCTGGTGCGCAACCTTGTCAAGTCGTCTATCGCTGGAAGGAAGACGAGCAACACCGTGATCCTTCTTGTACTCTCAATGACCGGTGTGTACTGTTTTTCGCTCTTCTCCACACGATTGGTGATGTGTTTTGCAGGCGATATGGAAGTGCAATATGTGAACGCTCTCGCTAAAGAGTGCGACCCGGACCGTTTGAGGACCGTCGGTAAGGCGTGCTCAGTCTTAAGTAGTTCATATTTGCATTGACCGTTCCTCATCAGGCGTTTTGACGAAACCCGATCTCGTTGGGTCTGGTAATACCGGAGACCAGGAACGATGCAAACGACTCCTTGAAGGGAAACAAGACAGGCTTGTGCATGGATATTATTGCGTACGACTACCGGACGACAGGCAGCGCAAACTCGGTACTGAAGCCTTTGAACGAGAAGTGAAGGATTACTTCGATACTGTGAAACCCTGGAGTGAGGTGACTGCACGAGAGAGATTTGGCGTTGAAAATCTGGTCAACTATTTAAGCAAGCTGCTGGCGGATTTAATTGAGTCGAAGTGCGTGACCTTTTTCGTTCCTTCTGGACTGTCAGTTCAATTGATCGAACTCATTATAGCCTTCCGAATCTACAGAAACAAGTCAGATCACTTTTGGAACAATATCAAGCTGAACTCGCAGCTCTCCCGCCTCCACCTGAAGGCCTTCCTGTTACTCGAATGAGGCGTTTACTTGACCAATTCTCGAGGGCGATTCACGCGGTCGTCATGGGAGAAAGTCATCGACAAGAATATGCACAGAAGAACCGGGAAATATATGCAAGATTCAAAGAGGATATCTGGAAGACCGGAATAGAGTTTATCTCTTACAATACTGAGCCTCCCAGTCATTACATTCAAAGGACGAACCTACATAACCACGACGAAGTCTTCGGTGGCAATTCCGTTCCGCAGTGGGAGAAGAGAAGAGGATCATTCCCTAAATTCCAGCAGAGGAAAGATTTGACCGATGTGAGGACTGTCATCAATCAGTACGCTCTGTTTTCTATACAAACCTTACCTTTCCTGACATCGCGCACGCACAGGTCTATCGGTTGGGAACTCCCTGGACATGTACCTTTCCAAGCAACTGTAAAACTCGTGCGTATGTCCACCGACAAGTGGGATGAACCGACGGACAAGTGTTTTGAGTCCATCTTCGACAACACTCGCAAGGTCTTCGACACGTTGATTCGAGAGCTTTTCCAAAATCATGACGAGCTTCAGAAACGCGTCATGTTGGTGTACCTTTCCTAGACGTCTCGCCTTTAGTATATGGCCTGACTTCTTATACTCTTTTAGGACTTCGACTCGGAAGGAGTATGAAGCGTGTAAACAGAGGGCCAAGCCATTGCTTCAGCAAGCTTTGAAGGAGGAGCAATGCGACCCACTGTATACACAGAATCACCATTATTATAGCTCCCAGAAGAAGATGTGGAAAGAGCGATACACTGCGGTTTGCAACTGGCGTGACTACGAGCCTCGTGAATGCATATCTGGGCAACGGCCTGAGAGCGATAAATACGAGAACGAGTTGGAATTGATGGCTAGTGTTCATGCGTATTGGAAAGTCGCATTCAAGGTATACCTCAACTCTATCCTACGATCAACGTATTCTCACTTACTTTTTGCAGCGCTTCATTGACGATATCCCTCGCGTGATTGAACATCGGCTGAACCAGGCGTTGGACGAAAGGCTTCTGGACCGTCTCAGCGATGAGATTTCGTTGGACGAAGCGGAGACATTAATGGCTGAGAATCAACAGATTAGGGAGACTAGAAGGAGGTTGCAAGATTTGATTCGGCGTCTGCAGGATCTTGAACAACTGGTTGGACCCTATACAGGTGGAGATGTAGACATCGATGAATCAGATCGTTCCGAGTCCGGTACTGATTCAGATGTCCCAACTTCCCCCAGATCAGTTGTATCTATGGCAGCTTCTTTAGATCTAGGTCCTCAGGGCCAATTTATTGAGGAAATGTGAACGTCGAACGTAGATTACTTATGCAGTAGATTAGGCTGTTAGGGTCCCGAATCTATCAACTTGCACACTTGAACTGTGCACGCTCCTTGAGGATGGAATGACTTTGAGGACAAAATGAGGGAAAACGATGATCACAGTAGACGATGAATAAGTTTTTATCGGAACGGGATTATGAAGGGAATTTTCCTTGTTGTGAAGTTAAGAATGCGTGAAGACTTCCGCAAGGATGGTACACTTCTTTATACACCAATCTTTGCTTCCTTGCACTTCCCGCACTGGGAATGACGCGCGGAAGTCAGAGAAAGGCATTCCCTTGTGTAATTTTTCTTCCGCTTTCACCTTTCCTCTCGCTCGACAACGCTGGAGCTAGGCTTTGTGAGTATTTATCCTCACTGACGTTTCTTGTGTACTGAATGTCATTTCTACTGTAGAATTGGCCAGTTTGCTACGCGATAAACGCGAGAATGCCTTCTGAGGGTCTTAGAAAATTAGGCGGTAGGAGATAAGGGATCGTGCAGGCACCAGCTCCTCTCCAGCGACATGGTGATATCTATTATTATTTGATGCTGGAATTGTCGGAAATCGGAGGGAAAGATGACGATAATCCAAGACACTCTAGCCACGTTTTCGGTCAAAACCCCCCCATCACTGGCCAGTCAGGACTTATTCGTTCATGTTCGACTTTCTCTAACCATCAAGACGCGCATATAAGCCCCTACACTCGTTCTACACCCACCTCTCAGCACAACAGCATACAGACTACACACTATACTCTTTGTAATAATGAAATTATCACGAACCTTTCTCGCTTTTGTTATCTCGGCTGTACTCGCCGTACCTGTTCCTCAAAGTTTTCCAAACGCCAGAAACGCATGTGGAGATGGAAACGGAAACGCGAATTATAACGTTTGCTGTGTCGATTCCGATTGTAATGGTGTTGACGACTCTTGGTGAGTTTTTGGTTCATCTCGCCTTTGTTTTTTTTATGAATAACTGTACCTTTTTGAACTCGCCAGCTCGAGTGCTGTATACTGTTGCCAGAGTAATCCTTGGAAACGTGCGTTTTTTCCCCGTTTCCGTTTCTGCTGACTACGACTTGATTTCGTTTTGCTGGCGTTCAACTTCTTCGCATACAGGTGGGGTTTTCGGTTCCGATTATGGTGGATGTAAACCAGGCAGCTCTCCTTCACCACCTCCGTCCAGATCTGGTGGCGAGAGTAACAACAGCGGCGGAACTCGTACTTCTTCAGATAATACAGGCGTCAACAACACCAACAACCACAATGGCGGTGATTCAGCTACTTCTACCTCTGACGACTTAACCTCTGGAAACAGTAGAGTAGCTGGTACCGGTCTAGGCGGCGACAACAAAGGTCTCTTAAACACCGGAATCAGTAACGGACAAGGCAACTGTGGTATCGCTGGTTCTGGTATAGGAGGTCCCTGTGGTCTCGCGGGCACCGGGATTGGAAGTGGAACCGATTTTGATAACCCTGGAGGAGGCACTGGGCTTGGTGGGGGTCAAGGTGTTGGAGGGACGGGGGTTGGGGGTGATGCGAGTAGTGGTGGGAATGGTGGGCTGTTGGGTACGGGTCTTGGATCAGATTGCAATAACAATGGAGGTACGTTGTCAGAGTTTATTCGTACTGATACAGAATCCTGATGGGGGTATATGCAGGTACTGGTATCGGCGATGGTAGTGAAAACAGTGGCATTGGCGGCATCGGTATCGTGCTCGGAAGCTTCGAAGGCAATAGTGGAATCGGCGGTACCAACATTGATCCTAGCAGCCTTGGAAGTAACGGCGGCATCTTGGGAACCGGTTCAAGTGGCCACGACGGCGTGTTAGGGATTGGTATTGTTGGGAGCAACGGCGATGACAGGGATGGACTTCTCGGTACTGGTCTAGGTGGTAATGGAGTCGCAGGTACTGGCTTGGGCAGTGGTAGTGGTAATGGAATCGGTGGGACCGGTGTCGACCTTGGTGGCAATGGCGAAACCAGTAGTGCCAGTATCACCCCCGGATTCCCTGGAGGCAACAGTGGTGTATTAGGTGGCGACAACGGTGTCTTAGGGATCGGTATCACCGGCAATAACGAAGGCAATAGTGGCGGACTTCTCGTGAATGGTGTAGGCGGCAACGGTGTCGAAGGTACTGTATTAGACGGAGGAAGTACTGGTAGAGATGGTGGAGTCCTGGGTACAGGTGTCGGTGGAATTGGGATCGGGGATGGTACAAACGTAGGGAATGGGGGATTATCGAGTACAGGCCTTGGATTGGATGGGAATAACAACGGAGGAAATGACAACGATGGACTCCTAGGTATGCTTGCCCCTGCCGTCAATGGTATCAGTACTAATTGTCGTTCTTTAAGGCAACGATATTGGCAATAGTGTCCTAACTTCCACCGTCAGTGTTGGCGGTAACGGCGGTTTATTGGGAAGTGGTGTAAGGGGTGATAACGGATTTGTAGGTACTGGTATTGGTCGTGGTACTGATAGTGACGATGGAGGTCTCTTGGGTACTGGACTGGGTGGTAATGGAGTTGCAGGAACCGGCTTAGGTAGCGGTACTGATCCTAATAACTCAGGAGTCGGTGGGACTGGTTTAGGTGGCGGTAGTACTGGCGACGATGGTGGACTCTTAGGAACTGGCCTTGGCAGTAATCAAGGTCTTGGTGGAACCGGGATAGGGAGTGGTACAGATGATGGAAACGGCAGTTTACTAGGTACTGGCCTGGGGGGAAATGACGGAGGATCCGGAACAGGTAACGGTGGTATGTTGTTTTGCGGCAATTGGTGTTGGTACTAATCATCGCTGTCCTTCCAGGTGTTGGCACCGGCGGTGGCAATGGCAACGGCGGCCTTTTAGGGACTGGCTTAGGCGGTGATAACGGTGTCATTGGAACCGGCATTGGTAGTAATAATGGCGACGAAAGTGGTGGGCTAGCTGGTACGGGTGTAGGTGGTGATGGTATTGCAGGAACCGGCCTAGCAAATGGTACAGATCCTAACAATTCTGGAGTTGGTGGTACTGGTATAGGCGGTGGAAGCACTGGTAGAAGTGGGGGTGTCGCCGGTACAGGTTTAGGCGGTGATCAAGGTGTAGGAGGAACAGGAATAGGCAGTAGTAGTAATGGCGGAAATGGTGGTTTGCTGGGTACTGGCGTTGGACCGGCTACTGACAGAACTTCTGGCAATGGTTCTAACTCTGGAACTGTGAACATTGGTATCAACAGTGAAGACGATGGCAGCATAACCGTTCCTTTGCCAGCCGGTGGAAGTGTATCCCTTGGTGGGAACTCAAACACTAGCACAACTACAGGTATGGACTCCAATTTCCGTTTTGGTTCACGTGGATACTAACTTGTATTCAGGAAACATTGGAAGTAACAGCGGAATTGACACTGGACTTTCCGTCTCCACACCAGTTGTCAGTGGAAGCATCAGCGTGAGCGGCAGCGGCGGTACTGAGTTGGATTTGGGTACTGGCAGGAATTCAGGTATGTTCGACATAGATTTTGGGGTTCAACATGGTACTAATTCGTCCTCAGATACTGGTTCCAATACCGGTACTGGCACGAACACCGGCACAGGGAACACTGGAAGCAACACAGGAAGCAGCAGCGGAAGCGACAGTGAGGTTTCTGTTTCTACCCCTGTCATCGGTGGAAGCATAAGCGTTGGTGGAAGTGATGGAAATGCTGGAGTTGGGTCGAGTTCGGGTACTGGAAGGAATCCAGGTACGTTTTGTACTGGAGTTCAACATGTCATTAATTTGTAATCAGGCACTGACACGGGGAACACTGGAGGCAACACTGAAAGTAGCGGCATAAGCGACACTAATGTCTCTGTCTCTACGCCCATTACTGAGGGAAGCGCAAGCGTCGGTGGAAGTGTTCTGAATAGTGGTATTGGATCCAATCCAAGTATTGGCAGCAATACAGGTATGTTTAATATGGCTTTTAAATGAACCTTGTTATTGATCCATACTTAGGTTCTAATACCGGCACTGGTACGAACACTGGAACCAGCACAAACATCGAAACAGGGAGTACTAGCAATAGCAGCGGAAACTTTACCGGAGTTACCATTCCAATACCTGTCACCGGCGGAAGCGTGAGTGTTGGCATTAGTGGATCGAGTGCCAGCACAGGTGTGTTTGTGTCACTGGGGTTTTTCAACGTACTGAATCAACTATAGGTACTGGTTCAGCTGGATCAGCCGTGGGCACTGGCTCGGGTACAGAGACTGGCACGAACAACGGAAGTACCAACAATAGTGGCAGTAATAGTGGATCTAGTGGTGGAAGTAACTCGGGAATCGCTGTCTCTATACCTGTCATCGGGGGAGACATTTCCGTCGGCAGTACTGGCTCGAGTACTAGTGCAGGTTCTGTTACCAATACCGGCACAAACACAGGTATTATCCGCATGACTGTTAGATTCAATAGACATACTGAGTTAAAAGTAGGGACTGGGTCGAACACGGGTACTGGCGCGACTGGATTAACCATTGGTTCTGGCACGAATACCGGCACAAACACTGGAAGTAACAATGGTGGGTCGTCCAGCGGGAACAGCAGTGGTAGTGGATCCAACGGTGGACTCACCGCTACTATACCCGTTGTTGGTGGAAGCGTGAGCGTTGGCGGAACCTCGAACACTGGGACTAGCTCAACCACGGGTATTGGTTCAACGAGTGGAACGGGTTCTTCTATTGGCAGCGGCACAAATACTGGCACAACAGGTGCTCCGACTGCGACTACCAGAATGAATACAAATACTAATACATCGTCAGGTACAAGTTCAATTGTGGATACTGGATCAACCCTTGGAATTGGCGTAAATACTGGTACTGGTTCATTATCGGGTACTGGATCCACCACTGGTAGTGGCGCGACGATTGGTACAATAGGTATTCCGCATGAGATTGCTAGGATGAATAAACAGTACTAACCACGATGTCAGGTTCAGGTTTAACTGTTGGTACTGGTTCGACCACTGGCACTGGAACAATTACTGGGACCGGCTCAGACACTGGTACTGGATCCACAACCGGTGCAGGCTCATCTATCGGTAACTCGAACACCGGAAGTAGTAGCAATACCGACAGTGGATCGTCCAGCGGGGGTAGCAGTGGTATTGGGTCCAATAGCGGAGTCACTGTCACTACAACCATTACCGGCGGAAGCATGAGCGTTGGTGGAACTTTGAACGCTAATACTGGTTCAACCAGTGGAACGGGCTCCATCACTGCCAGTGGTACGAAGACTGGCATAACAGGTACTTCGAATGCGACTACTAGACTGGATATAAGTACTAACACGACGGCACACGACGGCAGGTACAGATTCAACCGTCGGTACTGGCTCCACAACTAGCAGCAGTGCGAATACTGGTACTTCAAATACGACTATGAGGCTGCTGGAAAGTACTAACACGTCGTCAACAGGTTCGACTGTCGGTACTGGCTCAACTACCGGGACCAGCTCAAACACTGGAAGTGGATCTACAACTGGTACAGGCGTAAACACGGGTAACGGATCAACTATCGGCACTGGCTTGAACGCCGGCAGTGGAAGTAATAGCGGTAGCGGAACCAAGAGTGGTTCTGGAAGTAGCAACAGCGGTGGTGGAACTACTAACAATGGGAGCACCTCTAGCCCGGGAGTAACTGTTACTGTACCTGTCACCGGTGGGGGCACCAAGATTGGTGTGTAAAAACGTGTTCTATCCTTGCAGATCCGTGTAACTTGCCTTTATCATCCTGATCATGCTTCAATAAAGTTTGTTCATCGTCTATGATCATCGTTTTCCCCTGCTTCGTCCTCGAAGTCACTTCATCCTCAGGCCCAAGGAGCGTTGCAGAATTCAAGTATGCAAATTGATAGATTCGGGACCCTTGACAGCCTATCTACGTTCGACCTCTTTTCCGTTTCGCTAATATGAAATGGAACTGGCCCTAAGGCCTTGCATCTAAATAACAAGAGATGTGACAAGATTCAACGATGCCAACTCGGAAGCAAGCCGTCGCGATCGTGTGCTTTTAGCACGCTCCAAGCCTGCTCCCGAACACCGAAAAAAATCACCTAATCGCGCCCAAAAAAAAGCAAACATCGATTAAGCCGTACTAATCGCAATTCAAACCAACAATTGTCTGTTCAACTCAAATCCCCCCCGAGCACTTGAGTATACTCTCAAGTCCATTGATATTCATTCCTCAACAAACCGAAACTCCCTCCTTAGACGCTTGGGCTCGGGTGAGTGGTAGCCACTGATTTGGTCTATCTTACTCTTACCTGCAGCTGGAAAAAAAATAAAATAAATCAAAGCGCACGCCCCTAGGCCTTTCCCCTGTTACATACATAGGTGGCTACTTGTACATGTACCATTCATACGTCGACAAGATAATTAACCAATTGAATACAAAGTATGTACGTATCGCAAATTGGAACATGCATCATACTTACGTTCGTCCGTCTGTCCGTCGACGTCGATGTCGTTGCCAATTACATGATACGTATACACGTATCCCTGATACCAAAAAGAAAGAAAAAAAGTATCGCAAAAGAAATTAATGGGGCGTCCCGCGAACCTCAGTCTCAACCTAGACCGGCGGCACTTCACCCAGCCCAAAAAAACTACGGCCAGGGGACTCCGCGTTATCTCGTTCAATCAATCAGTTCAGAGTCAAAGCTGTACATAAATGTTATCTCCGAGTCTCAGTCAGGAACGAAAGTCATCCGTGAACGTTTGAACGGTGTACCAAAAACGTAAAGTACAACTGCCCATCGACCGACGAAAAAAATACTTACCACCCACGACGGGGCATTTCACCCGGCGACGGCATCTTCAACGGTGACCCCCCGCCTTCATAACAATCACGACACAATTGAGAGCGGAGAAAAAAATGGATAAATCCACTATTGTCACCAGACAACTACACACAAAACTATCGACATGGGAAGATGAAAAACACGTCTCACAAGGAGCACCTCGACAAGATATCAAAAAAAAAACGATTAAGTGGAGATAAGGAGAAGAGGGGTTGATAGCAAAAAAATTAAAAACGTTACAAAAGATCGTTAATACCCAGTACTAAAGCATTTCCCAGCCGTTTCTTTGAATTTTTTTGCCCCCTCCCTCCCAACGCGAAGGTGAAAAAAAAAAAGCAAATCGCGAGAGATGATGAGATGTGGGTATAGGGGACTGCGAGAGATAGAGATGTGAAAGGGAATCAAAAATAAACAAGGGGGAAATCCAACGTCGATTCGCGTCCAGCGGCCAAGAAAAAGAGAGACATGTTTAATGATGTCTCTTGGCATGCAAACTCCTAGCAACCTTGGAGATACCTCTCGCAGAGCGCTTCCTGCTCGTGCGACGGCGGCACTGCTTCGTTCCATTATCAGTCGAGTTTCCGCTGTTGGAGTTGTCGCCACTGCTCTGTTGACCGCCGTTGTTGGAGCTGGAGCTGTCGCCACTGCTCTGTTGGCCATTGTTGGAGCTGTCGCCACCAGACTGTTGACCGCTGTTAGAGTTGTCGCCACCAGACTGTTGGCCGCTGTTCGAGCTGTCGCCACCGGACTGTTGACCGTTGTTAGAGTTGTCGCCGCTACTCTGTTGACCATTGTTGGAGTTGTCGCCACCGGACTGTTGACCACTGTTAGAGTTGTCGCCACCGGACTGCTGGCCACTGTTAGAGTTGTCTCCACTGCTTTGCTGGCCGTTGTTGGAGTTGTCACCACTGCTACCCTGGTTGGAAGTGCCAGAGCTCTGAGAGCTGCTGCTAGAGCCAGAAGCACCGTTCCACTTGGCAGGGCCAGGCTCATTGAAGGTAGCAGGGCTGGTGAAGACGCTGTAGTGGGCGAAATCACCGTTGGAGTCGTAGAGCCTGGGAGAATGAGAAGCAGGTGGGTTAGCATTTATTGTCGACGGGGAGGAGATAGGGGAAACGAAATGGGAACGGAGAGGAGAATTATGGGAAATAAGGTGGACGTAAAAACCCGGAACGAACAAAAGGAAGCGGGGGTAGAAAAGGAGAATGACACTTACGATCCAGCCTTGGTACCATCGGGGAGCTGAACGTCTCCACCGTTCTGAACTTCAACTTGGAGGCATCCAACGTAGTTCTGAGGACCGGTAGTAGGGTCGCCATTGTTCATGGGGTTGTGGACAGCAGAGAGCTAGTGAAGCAACAAGTCAGTTATATTGGCAAAGGCGGGAAATAGACAGGAGAAAACAAACCTCTGAACGTAAGATGTACTGTCCATTCTTCAATCCCTGGGGAACGTAAGAGCTGTATTGAGAACCGTTCTCGACTAAAGAAACCCATCAGATCTCAAGCTCAAGTAAGAGAAAAAAGAACATACTCAGTGATGCCAAGGCCCAAAGCCCGGTACTCCTATACGGCTCAGGCTTGTTAGCCATCGCATTCCTGAGTGTGTTATCAATGTCCCCGGGGTTCAATCCGTTGAAATCGATCTTCTGCCATTTAATTTGGGAAGCGTCCACCGATTTACAGTCGCCATTGCAGCTACCGATGTAAGTGATGGAGGGACCCATAGCGTGAACCCAGGTTCCTTGAGGGTAACCTTGGTCGCTCAACTCGGTAGTGGCACCTTCCCATTGCCACTTGACTTCGTCACCAGGATGGACGACAGCAACGGAAGGAGCAGCACCGGCTTCTTGACAAGCCATTTTGTTGTCATCGGCAAAGTCCTTGGGAAGGAGGTAAGAAGGGAAATCGGCCTTGTAGCCTTTTCGGATGGGGGTGTTCTGGTTGCGTGCATCGCCGTCATAGTAGAGGTTGGGAGCATCATACCATGTTCCTGCGATGGTAACACCACGAAGCTGACCGTGGGCGGAGACTAGGGTGGGAAGGATAGCAGCGAGGGAGACTAGGGGTAGAAGAGAGCGGAGCATGTTGATTTATTTGTCTAGTCGGTCGTGAATAAGGAGTGTCTGTTCCTCTACAATAAAGAATGAGAGAGAGAGGTGAATAAGAGAAGGGGAAGGGTGGGGGAGGGCGACGACGACGTTGGAGGGAAAGAAAAAGGATTTGCGGTTGCCAACAAATACTCAACCGGTTTAAAACCTAGGAATACAAATAAAGCCAAATTGAGCTCTGATACCGCCGGCGATCCGGTGTCCGAGGCCGGATGTGCCTGGTTGTTACTTGCACAGGCGAGAGCGCTGGCTGTTGAACAAGTCCGTTACTTCATTTCGAGGTACCCCTTGCCTAGCCCTGCATTCCTTTCAATGGCTGGTGGCCACTGGCCACGACGGTCCGTCACCGCAGCCAAAGCACCCTGACTCCTGAGCAACGCCCGGGGTTGTTAACAAGGTTTTCACGCTGCCCATCGCAACCAGCCCCTGGAACGCGTATCACCCTAAACTCGCGTCTTGTTCCAGGTTTCGGACTGAAGAACAAGCTCTGGCTCAGTCTCTTTGGAAATTCGCGAAAACGGGACGCTATTCTTACCTTCGCAATTTAAAATCGACCGTGGAGCCATTTTTACTCTCTCAGGTATCCTCAGGCCTTATTCGCATATTGGCATCTATCACCTTCACGTCAACATGCCCTCATTGAACTCGCATCCATCACCCATCATAGATTCTTACTGTATGTACACATCACGTACCCGCCCGTACCCGTCACATATCCAGTCTAATTATAGTTGTACTTGTTCGGTTTAATTGTGCAGGACGGCCCTAAGACTCTAACATGAAGGGACACTGGCCCATGAGTAGGTTCTACAAAGCTGCAACTCAAATCGAAAAAAAAAAAGTAATCATATCATCAGGGAATTGACCACCGCAGGGGTCGAACCTGCAATCTCCTGATTCACGAGACACACCAGTCAATCGTAGTCAGACGCGATGCCATTTCGCCAGGCGGCCATATATATTCGCAGCACAGACTCCCCTATATTCCTGAGAAAGTTGGTCTACGCGTTCGAGCCCTTCTTCCGAAACCTTCGAGAATTCGCTCGTTTTCCAGATTTCTAGTACTTGAACTGTATTCCTTCGCGGAATGACCCCCACTCTTCTTATCCTCCAACTTAGCTCAACCAATCGTCGATGCTTCGAGTCGTTTCAGATGGATTTCTCCTCACGCGAAAAAGACTCCATCCTGGTGACCACGCGGTGAGATAGAACGTTGTGGAAAACTCTAGAAATTTCAAAGAAACCAAAAAAAATCAAAGTGTCACTCGGTCGCCTTTCCCAGTCAAAAAATGTGAAATCCTTGAACCCGGCATCTCAAATTGAAGGTGCAGTAAAATTACTACTTCTTTGGATCGAGCAAGCTTCAACTTACGTCTCATACATCGAAGCTGAGCACAGAGACCTGAAGCCTAATCAAAATCCGCTTCACAGGGTGCGACGTATCCACCACTCTCATCCTCCCCCTGACTTTCCAAACCTCAGGTAACAGGGTTCTCCACGGTAAAAAGTCAAAGCAATAACCCCATAAATCAAAAACAGCTATGTACCTGAGTACTACCCCCCACTCCTCAATTTGAATTTTCTCAAACCGCGTTCCCTCGCCTCCAAAAAACTAGAGTCGGACACCTAAGAAAAGAAGCTCAGCGTACACGCTGGTTCCACTCCGGTGACTCCACAGATTTGTAGAAAATGTACAAAGAAAACCCTTTGAATGTAAATAGCCCCTCCCCCTACCCTTGATTCCGATTCCTTTTTGTTAAAAACCAATTCCAAGGACAAGGCCGGAAGTTTGGTATCACTGCGTCACAGAACAAGATCGGTTCTTCCAGCTTCCAGTATAGGAGTACCCAAGGTAACGACCAAAAGCCACTTGTAAAAAAAAAAAAAACGTCGAACAATCCACGAAGCAACAAAGGGCCGAAATATAGTGGGGCCTTCGGAGTAATCGAGCTCATCTCCACGACGACCACACAACTCCAAGGGAGCAAGGGAGCTGGGAAAAAGAGAGAAAAAAACCAACAAAACAACAAAAACGAACAACCGGGGAGTTCAACATTTTCACATGCTGATCTAAAAAAAATTCAGTTCAAAAATGATGTCAAACGATTGTTACGAATCGAACAAGGAGAAACGTCGGGTGTTTCACTGGGATTCAAGCTACACCGTTCGCACCACACCACTAGGAACATACGCACTCAAAAATTTCAAAAGGCGTGAATCATCGGGTTGGAGAAAAAAAAAAAAAAGCAAACTTGAGAATATACGTTTGAAATTTTCAGCTTTGTGGTAAGCATAGGGCCGTGGCGCGTCTACGGTCCATGTTTGAGTTTTAGGAATTTCTTCAAGACATCCGGTACAGTCACGGATTGACTTGTGATCGTCGGCGACAACGAAGCTACGATGACCGCAATGAGTATTTTGCATTTCAAGATCGGTTTTTTAGGCTTGAAGCTGCCCCGTGTTCCCGAAAAGCGGTTTCAATTTCAACGTTCCCGAAGGGCCTCTCTAATGACAAGGACAGGCGATGCATAAGATAATGATAACTTGATGGTTAGACTCGATCCAAGCTTGATGTATGATATTTCGATGAACTTGTTGATCCCTCCAACTGGCATAAACGGCTGTGGGTCGGCTGAAAAAAGTGTTCAGGTTCCCGCGCGCAAAAGAAAAAAGCTGTAAATTTACGCACCCGGTCCGACATATAATATCTAGAGCCAGATGGCATCAATTCTCCGTATCAGGCAACATGAGCGTCGAATACTTCCCTCCCTGCGTTTTTTTAAAAAAGTTCGGTGCTGCGAAGCGTCAATCGTAAAAAGTTCTGGATTTCTTTTTGTGTGCGGTCAAAGTCGTGTGCGGGATCAAATGGCTGATCAAACGTGTGGGATGAAGCTATACTGGGGTCTAATAGAGGCCAGTCCCGAACAACTGAATTGCGACCTGGAGGATTATGGGGACGAGCAACAAAAAGAGGGAGGATAGGTCATGCTGCAAAGTTCGAGCAACGACGCCGAACCTCCTGCTGGGATTCATCGAATATTCATCGTAGACGTCGAACGATGAATTATTAACGGTTAATGAAGCTTGAAGCTGAAGATGAAAAAGTCGGACAAGCGTCAAATTGTGGGAAAATTGCGGCTACACACGCGGCATATTTGACCAAAATGTTCTACCCCAAAACGGGTTAAATAAGGAGAAATACTTCTTGGGCTTTTTGGCAGCGGACGAAAACGCTCTTAGTTCGCTCATACAACGCTCAGTTCGGGCCTGGCAGCCATATGGACGTGCTGAGCCTCGAAGAGTCGACGTGCATCTCGTATTCCGGGCCGCCATCGCCCTCCAGGTTGCTCGACCCAAGATCTGGCGGATGACCTAGCAAACGACTCTGTGCCTTCACTTTCAACTTCCGTCGTCCTTCTTTGAGACCTGTACAGCCCAGAAGACTCACCAATGTCAAGTCCTCTCACTGCACTAGTTGACATCATCTCGACAGGAGTGGCCTCCATCGAGTCCACGTACAAGAATCAGGGCCTTTGCGTACCAGCACTCGACGAACCGTTCTCACCAGGACCGTTGAATCATGACAATGCTCTACAGATGACTATCAAAATCGTCGTTGCTGCTTATTTGCAACTTATTGCTACGATTAGAGCTCCTGCAGAGACCTTGGAGGATGTCGCTGCCGGAATGTACATGTCAGCAACGTTGGGAACGGTCAATGAGTTGCTAATGTGTTGAAAGACGGAGGGGGACCCGAGGCATATCCCGTGTTTTTACCATCGCTTGAGCCATCTAGGCTGACCGCATATTCAGGGAATGTCGGTTCAAGATATCAGTGGAGAGGTAGGAATTGACGGTGGACTGCTCGGTGAGTTCAAGTCTTGCAATCGAGACTGCAACCCTATAGTCACACATATTCGATTTTTAGCGAGGGTCCTTCGATTCCTGGCTACCAGACATGTGTTTAGGGAGGTCAAACCTAATGTTTTTGCCCACAATCGAATTTCTTCTCTCCTCGTAAAGGCGTCGTCTTTATCCGAGATACGAAAAAAGTACATCCACGGCTCCACTTTTTCATTATCGTACTAATGACAATTCCAGTCCAGTATCCCAGTATGATGGGTCTCCTACAGCCGCACTGGTAGGATTTTAGTACGTTCATTTCACCGGAAGAATTGCAGAAAACCATACTCAACCATCGTTCATAGTACCGACGAAGCGTTCAAGAGTAGCACCTATATCTCGGCTTACCTTTTAGGTGAGCACAAACATACCGCCACTCCATTCAATATAGCTATGGATACCAAAGCGACGATTTGGGAGTTCTACCAACAACCTGAAAACGCAACGAGGGCGCACAGAATGGGCCTTGCTATCAAAGGAATGGGCGCGCGTTTTGATCCTTCCATCTACTTCAATGGTACGTAATCGTAATCGTATTCATTGTTTCATTTCCTCTGTCCTCGACTTGAAGTGCTCAACAGCACTTGATCTTGAGAATGGCGCAGTGGTAGTTGACGTCGGAGGTGGCGTAGGGGCCGTCACTTTTGGAATTGCACAAGGCATTTCCTCACTTGCAATATATTATTCAAGACCTCGATTCGGTGACTGGTGATGCGAAAAAGGCAAGTTTGGTACGATTGCGAGTGAAACTTGAAGCTTGAAGA
>MU127802.1:3079-73046 GCA_014904975.1 Marasmius fiardii PR-910 | reverse complement strand
GTGTCCCAGTCATTACTTCTATTTCTGGGATTCCGAAGCACCAAATGGACTAGCAACTGGGAAAGTCAAACTACAAGGTATAACTTGCAAAGTCCCTCATCCCTCAAGAAACTAGACCGATTGATTCTGTTTTGTGACTAGTCCACGACTTCTTCAAACCGCAACCAGTAGAGAAGGCCGCTGTATACTTCATGCGAGCCGTTCTGCACGACTGGCCGCAGTCAACCAGTCAAATGATAATGGTCAAACTCCGTCAAGCGGCCGACTCAAATTCGAAACTTGTCGTCTTCGACCTGTTGGTGACTCACGCGTGGCCCGGAATCTATACCCGGTACCACCACCACTCCTCCCAAACTTCGTCGCCGGTCCCTTTACCACTATGATAGACATTCAGGTAAGCACAAAAAACTCTTTAGTCTAATGGCCAAAAAATAAAAATGTGGGTCACACAGAACACACAAAACCAGGTGTTCAATTTGGTGAACGGGATGGAACGTACCCGTGGAGGACTTTGTTCAGTTGGGTGATTCTTCTGGATGGAAGTTGGACTATGTCAAGCCTGGGCCGCTGAGCACATTCGTTTTCTCGGCTGTATAAATTTACTTGTAACCCGCCTGCCCTGAAGTCTAGTAGTCGAAAGTGGTCGCGAGTCCTGGCGTTCACGTTCAGTATGCGCGATCGATCATGTTTTCTCCGTAGTCTCCGCTAGGCAATTTGTGAGACCCGGAAGGCAAACAGCCATATTCTTCCCAAACCTTCCTGTTTGTTCATTCTACTATTCTACAAGTACACATATTCGAAAGATTCATGTAAACCAAATACAAACACCTCCCGTATCACTCTCTCCGCTTCCCCTTCCCAACACCCGTCCCAACACGTACAAGCGTCTCCAAAGAATCCCTAGAATTAAGCAACAAATCCTCATCCCACTCTACCGTACCAGCTTCAAAGAGCATCACAATTGTCGATCCCCCTGGTAGGGCGTTAGATGCGGAAAAAAAAGCGTCCGAGGGAAAAAAAACAAAACAAACAAAAACGGCGCGAAACTCACCAAACGCAAAGTATCCAAACTCTTCTCCTCTCTTCACATTCTGCCCTTCTTCAACCGTCAACCTTATCGATCCAACCATCATAGCTCCAATACAAACAGCCATCACACGACCAAACTGTGGGGAATCGATCGGTACAATCTTTCGGACGTTGTCACCGTAAACGTCTAGTGCAGTTCGAATGGCTTGGGGCTATGTATAACGCGGTTGTCAGTCAAAGCAAAAACAAAGATCACAGAAACTCGAAAATAACTCACGTTAACCGTATAATACTCCCCCCCAATATCAACAGCCTTCCCAATCTTTCCATCCACAGGCGTATGGAACCGGTGATAATCCTGCGGTGCTAACCGAAAAATAGCCAACGCTCCTCCATTATACTTCTCCGTCTCTTGTTCAGAAAACGAGGATCCTAAAAGTCTAGAAACGCTGAATTCCCTTCCTTTGATCCATATCGTTGTCGCTTCTGTTACAGTTTCGAATGTCATCATACGACAGTCAGCGGATGAGACGAGACGGTAGGGATCGGTGGGGGATTCGAGGGGTCGAGCGGATGGTTTGAGTTTTCTGTGTTTTTGTTTGTCGGCGCACAGAGGAATAATTCTGGGAGGGGGGAAAGTGGCTCACCGATAGAAGAATTCGTTGAAAGTTTCTATAAAAGCCAAGTTAGTACCACCAAGTTTTAACGATTTGGTACGACTCACTAAATGAATCCAAAGGGTCCAACACCTCTTCCGTATCCAACCGATGAAACTCTATAAAACTCGGTATCTCCTTCGCCGACTCTGGCGCGTCGTATTTAATTCCCTGTTTGACCGATAAGGATTTGAGGAGATTGCGAGCTAGGTGTTGGATTTGTATGAAAGAAAAAAGTATTGTGATATTTTATTTATGATTACCTCGTGCGCCTTCCATCCGACTATTCATTCCCTGTTTTTAGAAAACGTTGGTCAACATCACAATGGGAGAGGTTTGAACTAACTTTATACAGAAGCCTGATCCCGAACCTAACATAAACCTGCATCTTCTCCTCTTCCAACTGTCCCGTCATACGGTTTTGAACAATAATATTTCCCGAGTTCTAGAACACCGAAACAAGTCAGCTCATCTTTCCACACGAGAGGAGGAAACCCCAACTCACCGCTCCCAACTTATACTCCCCACCTCCAACTTTAGCCAACATCTTCGAAAACCACTTCCTCTGCGCCTGACGGGCCGTAACATACTTTCCAGCCTCTTCATCTGTCCCTTCAACATCCGCCAAATCCTCGTTATTAAATCCCACAACAATCTTATCGACGTCCTTCCATGACCCATGAGACGCACAAACAGCTATATGGTTCATGATATCCATCTCAGATTTCACCTTGGCCGGTCTCTTCGTCACATCAGGGTGAGTTTGTGTTTTATGAAGATCGGCAGCTTCAGAGACTGTCGAAGAAGGTTGGAGGGATCGATGACAGATGGGACATTTTCGGATGGTTACGATTCGTTCGTACGTGTCTCCGCCGTTACCTCCTTCCGACAAAGGAGCACTGCTAGACGTAGTGGAGGTAGCCTCCAAACTAAGCCCAGACATATCAACTTCCTTTCCGTGATGATCAACGCCTTGCATAACGGGCTCTCCATCTTCCAATTTAACTCTTCTTCTCTTCGTTTCGGGGGTAGCCAATAACTCTTCTAAACACTGAGCGACTTGATCGAATGACAGTTCACCGGTTTCTGTATCTTGGTTGAATCGGGTGTAGAACGAGTCGAGGGTTTCGTCAGAGATGGTAGACTCGAGAGAATCAAGCATGGATGTCAATTCGAGGTGGGAAGTTGTACCGTCATCATCGGTATCGAATTGACGAAGGTACTTCCTCCAGAATTGGTTGCGGACAGCAGCATATGATTGGTATTTTGCCCTAAAATAGACAGTTAATGAGTGAGGTAGAAATCGAGGCGAAAGAGCGGGGCAAGAAAAGACGCTCACCGGAACGTAATACTCGGTTTAAACTTGTCTCCCCAGCCATTTTTCCCATTCGCTTCGTCAGATGAGGTCAGGGGTAGCGTCTTCTCTTTCCACTCGCTGTCATCCTGAACTGCAGCTTCCATGACCTCCTTCACATTGAAACTCGTATCTCCTATATGATCATTTCCGGACACCTTATCCCAATCGAGAACCGTCAAATTGACCGAAAATCCACGTTCGTAACGTCTAACGTGAAAAGAGAGCCGTTCGTCCCATACAGGTTTTAAGCTATGGCGGATAACACGCGTTCGAAAGACCCTCTTGCCGAACGAGACGATGACAAAGGGGTCCATGTCCCAGCCAGTTCGTGTTACTTTGAAAAACTCGGTGAGCGAAGGAGCAGCAAGTGATGAAAGGACACGTACTGTTCTTGAGCTTGGGTAGATCATCTGCGTGTTGAATTTCCAAGTGAACGATACCGAGTATATCGTGACCCCGTCCGCCGCTTGCGTGAAGGTCATTATAGGTTGCTGATTCTCTTTGCTTCTTCTCTTCGTCAGTCTCGTCTTCACTTTCAGATTCTGACGAGAGACCGCCATGATCGGCATCTTCATTGGAAGTAGTGGTAGTTCCTACTCCCCGTGTCTAAACAGCGATTCAGAGTCAACGTAAGGATGAGAAGTGATGACGACCCTACGTACCGGAACACCAGCTGTGACATTCTCGCCTTCTCGCCTTTTCGTCCTCCTAACCAACCGTTCGTAAACATTCTCGAAATCCGAGTCCTGACCTGGTTCCTTTTGATGGGCAGAAAGGAAACCCAACTTTAACTTGATCTCTCCTTGAGATGCCGTGCGATTCTTGGTAGACACCAAAGGTAAAACGAAACCCTGCAAACTGTCAGCCGTAGTCCAAGCTAAAGGCCTTCGCTTCTGTGGGTCTACAGATCCAAACCAGTCTTCTACACTCAAAGCGACCTCTCCTAGATAATCTTTCCCGACAATGTCTTTATCCCACACTACGATTTCCAACGGCCCGACATCGCCATCAGTGACCGAAAAATCAAAGGTAGAATCTCTGGGATCGTAGACTGGGTTCAGAGTTTTAGAAACTGCAGGTGTCTGTTGTTTGATTTGACCGAGAGTGAGGACAACGTAGCTATATTGAGAGGGGCATCGTGTAATGAGCAGCTCGTTTAGAGCAACTGTAACACGTACGGGTCACTGTATCCATTCGAATCCTTCGCCAGCAGGTTGCTACAGCTGATGACTTGGACCCTGAGCAAAGTCGACGCCTTGTTCTCGTCAGACCCAGCACGCGAGTGAGCCGGTGTACCAGTTTTGGAACCAAGTCCAAGCTTTTTCAGGTTTATTCGCATGAGGAGTCTTGTTGCTGAGCTTGGATAGTCGATATGAGTGGGGAAGGAATGGGTGATCTCAGAGGGTAGCAATCGGCGCAGCTGCCCTTGTACATGTGAAAGCAATGAGATCATCGGACTCGGAGCGCCTCGGCGGCGACGAATGTCCGTGATGGCCGACCGGTAGCACCTGAAGACCGGATGATTTGTTCTGCGCGGGGTCTTCAGAATCAGAATCCAGGAGATGCTTGCATACTACTGCGTTGGAGGAAACGGTGGTCAATCTTTCCGCGGAATGGGCAGACGTGCGCCTACGCACGCAGGCTAGATTGAGGCGCTCTGTCGGGGGAAAATCCTAACGTGAACCCATAAGAGCATAGCCCTGTTCTCCTGGCAACAACAGAACTCCAGCAAGCTTCTCTCCCCCTTCAATCTTCTGATCATGAACGCGTCGCGCGCACAATCTTATCATGATCACTCAGTGGAATCTTATCGGGCCTCATTCGTTCCCACGCGGTCCCACTGCCCAACGTTCTGCTCTCTTTCGGCTACTCTCATTTTCAACTAGATTCCGCCTTCCACTCTCTATTACAAGTCGGAAAAGCTCCCTGGTACCATCAGGAAGATATTTTCAAGAAATGGTGAGTGGGGAACTAAGGTCAGTTTGCAGTTCGTTACTTTGTTATACAACAGGTGTCAGGCGGGGTCGTTAAAACGAACCCATTCAAGTTAAAATCTCAGCAAACTTATCGGTCGCCTGTGAAATCACAAAAGAAGGTCTATCAGCGAAACTTTACGGGGCGTATATTATGATGCAGAAAAAGCTGACCTCCACCAACAACTTCTCAATACCCGGTTCACTCGACGAATGACCTGCATCTGGCACGATATGTAGCTCTATCTCGGGCCATACCTGTCAAAAGCAAGGATGGAATCCGTATCAGAAATACTCCGTCTCAAAATGGACATCTGAAAGCAAGCGTAAACCTTCTTCAACTTCCACGCAGTCGTGGGCTAAAGCCAAAAAAGTTGGTTAGCGGGTCGCATGGATAATTGGAGGCATCAAATCATGCTACCGGACAGAGCATGTCGTATCTTCCTTGCACCACAACTGTGGGTATGTGGCGGCTGAATTAGGTTTGTGAGTATGTAACAACAGAGTCCTCTCCGCTCCTTACATCTTATCGATCTCCTCCTTGCCTAAAAGCTGATCTTCTCTCAGCCAACCCTGATCCGATTGAAAACCGGCGTAAGGGCACGTTACCTTCAACTTGGTGATTCTAAAGAGACACTCACATTGTGCATGAAGTAATGAGTCTCAATAACAGCCTTTGCACTGGTGGGTCCCCCACGAAAGTCAAATGCTGACCATAGAACAAGCAGTAGGAGGCGGGGGAAAACTAACTAGACATCTTCGTCTGGGCCAAGTTCGAAAGCACAGGGATCCCGGCGAACTTTGGAGAGAGTGGACCTAATGAAGGAGAGGAGTGCTCGTCATCTATTCGTCCGTCGATCGTCAATTCTGAGGAATTCAAACACTTACTCCCATCTCGTCCACGACCTAGCAGCTCTCAACCGCGTTTCTTTATCGGATGAGTGCAACAAGCGATGGTACGCTCGCATCATATCAACCCGTTCAGGCTCAGGGATTATAGAAACATAGTCACTCCTATGATAAGAGGACCTAGAAGTCAGGATGGAACTGCTTGCCAGAAGGATGCGAACAGACCAGGCTTCGGGGAAAATATGATTAGCGCCCTCCTGCATCACAAATCGGTGTTGACTGTAAATGTTTTCATCAGCAATCTGTTTCAACTCGGATAGCGTGGAATTTTGACCTCTTGCTGCACATATAAATGCCGCTGAGGAATAGAGGAGATTGAGCGATCCCGGTTAATGCCACCGCCTTGGTAACTATTTTTACCGTAACACAAGGCCCTGAACTCGTTCCGGACGAGACTGCGTAAAATCCTCCTGTCAGAAACGTCCCCCCGAAGAAAACTTGATAGATTTCGTCTCGTTACCTGAGCATAAGCCAATGCGAGAGTCGTGCCCTTGAAGATGAAATATTGGACAGGAAGATTTGTGAAACAACAGATTGAAACTCACCCATGACCCACCGAAAACATGCCACTTCCGGATCTTGAGCTCTTCCCTGAGCTGTTCCAAATCTCTGACGAGATCCCATGTAGTGTTTTCCTCTGTACTTCCTTTCCTAGAATACACGTCAATCATCCCGGAGGCATCCAAACGATAGATGGCATGGACACGCTACGGAGTAGATTTCCCGCTTCCTCGTTGATCAAGCAAGATGATCTGCGTGACCAAGGATTATAAGTCCTGCGATTTGCTATGAATATCAAGAGGTTTGACCTTGTATTTCTCCGGATTGAAAAACCTTCGATCTCTGGGATGAAAACCACTACCAGGCCCTCCTGTGGCGTTCATTCCTAGTGATGAGCGCGCTCTCGGAGCACCCCATAGAAGTTGCAATCCTACACACCATGAATAAAAATGACTGATTCGAGTCATAAGGCAAACGACAAACTGTAAGCTTCCGCTAGCACGCCCATGACACTATTTCGTGACCTACCAGGTACTCCATTCTCATTCCCGCAGATCTCATAGCTTGAAACAAAAATACGGAGAAAATTAAACCGCTTTGAACATCGTTGGTTCATTTACTAGGTCAAGAGAACGTACTGGAGAGTGTGAATGGAAGAAACTTGCAGTTTGCCGGTGCGATATGGGTTAATATCTGGATACATCTGCGGATTGTTTTGCACGTAATTGGAGGAAGAGCTACGTATACGTGAGTGATAGCTCACAGCGTTTGGTTGACTCGGGACTTCTCCGAGTCAGTCGAGTCATTGAGAGTCAAAAAACTCGTCAGAGTGGAGTGGCGATCACTGTGCCTGTACACGGGCCGGCATCTGACGACTGGCGGATCACTCACGGCAGTCGGAGTTTGAAACCAATATCCTTACATCCGCCCACCTCGGAATGAAGATTTTTTTATTCATTTACATCTACATATTCTACCCCCAGAATCAAGTTTGGTCCCACCTGTCACGGAGCAAAAAACGCCTCCTTGGGCAAAAAAAGAAGTATTTTTTGACATATGGTTTTTGCCGGCTTTTCTACGCCACAAGCCGGTTCCTGACCGTCGGTGTGACCAAGCTGGACAAGCGGCGTATGTTATTTTACCGATGCCCATCTCGAAAATGAATTGATAGATATTGAGATGATACTTATACCGTATCCAGTAAAAATTGCTGAAGCCCAGTGACTAGTAATACGGCCGTGGTATGCGAGTTTTTCCAGTTTTAATTTCTGAGCGCTTTTCTAAAACTTCACTTCAGGGCCAAAAATAACACTTTTCCCATCTGTGAACATAATCTTTTACTCGTTTTTAAACACCGGTTTCTATTAAGGAACACTGGAAGCGTGTGAGAAGTTCCAACTCAATTACCACCGGAAAGGGATATGACGACTTGGCCTCTTGGCTTTCCACCCTCGCTACCTTGTTCCTCAATCTTTTTCAAAACTTCCATCCCCTCTATGACTTCTCCGAATACAACGTGTCGACCGTCGAGCTGGTTTTTCAGTTTTTCAGAGTTGGAAGCTGCACCTAGACAAGCAGAACAACTCACCCATGATGTCACGACTGTTGTGATGAAGAACTAGACTCGGGAAGGAGATCAACAAATCATGACGACAGCTTCGGGAAGCTGAGAAAAAACCCCGTACCTGAGAACCGTTCGTGTTGGGACCACCATTCGCCATGGACAACAGCCCCGGTTTTGTGTGTTTGACTCTGAAGTTTTCGTCTAAAAGTAGAAAACACACTCGAAATCCCATAACTATGGACCCATGTTTTCACGAGCTTGCGCACCTGAAAATTTGGAGCCGTAGATTGATTTTCCACCGGTGCCATCACGCTTGGTAAAATCTCCACCTTGGACCATGAACTGTAACATTTTCAGCTAGAGAGAAAATGACGGATACGCGAAGAAAGCCTTACACCCGGGATTATTCGATGAAAACTGCACCCTTGGTACCCGAAACCATGTTGACCAGTTGCGAGTTCTCTGAAGTTTCTGCATGTTTTCGGCACGATATCGTCGTACAACTCGAATACCATACGCCCGACTTTATTAGAGTTGATCGAGATTTCAAACTGGCCGGATGATATGTATCAGAAGGGTTGATTGTTCAGTAAGTTGAGGAGGGAACATACAAAGACTTTTGTTCTGTTCAGATATCAACATTCAATATTGGAAGAGCTGGACGTGTCAAAAAATACTGACCGGGCGGATTGACTGGCGTGACAAACAAGAGGTGGTAGGGTGATGCAGTAGCGTAGAGAATGTATACATGTCGGTGGTTGTGGTTGAGGGCAGAAGTTGAACGGGCGGAGAACTATAGTGAGATCAGTGTGGAGGAGATAAGATAGGTGAGCCCACCTGATTAGGGACTTCACCTCCATCTAGGATTGATATTGATCTATTGATCTATCTTCTTATCTTCAACGTTCGTGATGCTGGTGATGATGAGCTGTCCTAGGTTTTTCTGACCTTTTATATACCCCCAAGGGTCTGGCGTAATTCGGGATCAAATTCTTCACATCTGCTCAGATGTTCATCACAGAAGTACCACATTTCTCTAGGCTCTTTCGTTTTTTAAATTTCAAGGTTGCGATTCACAAGGAATCATTGGGCCCAGAGCCTTGCATCTGACAAACAAATGAACGACATTCACGAGCGCAGAGCCCAGTTTGCGTAGGGTCTTCGTCATAGAGGTGCGAATTATCGGGTACTGTACAATTGATGAGTATTGCAATCCAGCAACAAGACACCGCTACAAGATCGACTACAGTGGGCCATTACAAACATGTCATCACCCATCGCAGGATCTGGGTTACTTTTAACCTTAAGCATAAACTGTTAATTATCCGCTTTTCCCCCATATGCGTTAATCTTCTTACGCTCTCCTTCCACCTGGACGGACTTTTTCATTTTCGCCGGACATGAACTCTCCCCCTCCGATCTCTCCCGACAGGTCTGAATTCTTGTCAAAAAGTGCCCCCTGCCTTCCCATCGCGGAAATCTCGTCAATCGCAATGGTTGCCCATTCTGTCCACCTTGACACCTTCGCTCCGTTTCGACCGTTCGTGCTGGAGCTCGCAAAGTTAATTATATCTTGTTCGCATTCACGGTTCAACTTGACCAATGTTCCTTTCTCAGGCGCGGCGCTGCCCTTTGAATGCATTTATGACACTGTCAAGTTCTTTCCTTCGGCCAACTCGGAATTTCGAATTACTATGGGCGACAGAAGAGCGGTTTGTGGGTAGTGGCGTTGACGATCAATTCGACCATATTGTTCTCTCCTGTCATCCAAAGGTGCCTCCAATAATCACGGGCCATTAGATCCCCACTATGTTGCAAACGGATTTTCGATATTGAATGCAGGCACTCTTCTACATCGAGATCAGGATGAGCACTAACCCCTTCCGTTCATCCGTTCCCCTCCCTTTATGTTAGAAAATTCAATGTTGGACGGCCCCCGTGCTTCCCCTTGCTGATTGTGATTTTGAATAAGATTTTCACCGCTTGGATGTCAACACACTTTTTTCACGCTGACATCACCAATTACCTGGCCATTGGGAAAAAGCCAGCTTTGACTCAGATGGTAGGGAAAGATGTCGGATGAGTCCGAGTCCGAGTGAAGGGAGGGAAATCGCGGCTTCCGGGGAATTACCTTTAGAAAATCAATAGAAATGGCATTTTACGGTTACGTGTGAGTGGCTACGTTCGATATGCTCGGAGATGTGCCAAAGACATATATATCGTATTCTGGGAAGGTGGAGATCAGTAAGTCCGCGTCTTCTTACAGATGTGGAACGTGAGAGAAATGCTTGTGGTGGCTATAAGGTTTCGAGGTTTTCATTACCTTCACCTGAGATCGGTATCAGGCGAGATGAAGAAGCGCACTGGCAGTGATACCTCCAAGACCAATTGATGAGAGTCTTTCAAGGCAATCTCCGTGAGTGAAAGAAAGTGTATAGCGACTGCTCGTTAATTTTTGAAGTTAGTTTCCGGTTTATCGATGTGTCAACTAGTTAGGACTCCAGTATCCTCATCATTTATGAATCATCAGGACGAGGTTGTGTATCGGCACGATAATCGCCGAACTGATGAGTACCAGGAGTTCCCGTCCTCTACCTCACGGTCCGGGTGATATATCTGGTCGGTAGCAAAACAAACCCTCTTACACAGCAATAACGAAATTATAGAGAAGCGACGTGATTTCTCCTTCATACCCTTGTGGAAGGATGGTCCAACATCGGTTATTTTTGTTGGCGGGTGCAGTTGGGATGACAATCGTGTAGGGTTTTCATTTCGACCAAGATCCTCGAAGCCCTCAACTTACATCATAGTCTCGGCAAGTTCCTGCAGCTGTCAAATACATCAAATGGTGTGACGAGACTCGAAAGTAAACAACGGAAGAACTGGTAAGCATATGGATTCTGGACAGTGAGCCGGGGTACTTTTGAAGCTTCGGTGCGCGGCCTTTTACGTTCAGTCGACACCCAGCCATGTTCGAGCCTTCGAGCCTTCGAGGCGAGACCTGACGGGGATCACAAAATACGAGGCTCGGGGATAGCCGGCCGCACAAGCTGTTCGGCGACCTGCCGGCGAACAGAACGTACTGATGTAACCTGAACCAGATACATGAAAGCCTAATACGAGAACCAACTCGTGTGTCCATTTAATCCTTTAACCGTAATGGAATTACGTCCTTCTATGAGAAATCCGAATAAGATGTATCATCGGAAGGTCGGAAGAATCAATGTTTTGCTCCTTCCTTCTTTCTTTATAAGGTCTGCTGCTCTCTCAGCAATAATATACACTGGAGTCTGAGTCTGAGTTCCAGGCACGAATGGCTAATTATAAAGATCAAGTGGAACGTGAGTTTGATTGACAGAAAAATGAGGGGGGGAAAACAAAAAGCAAAACACATATGAATACAGAGGCGTCAACGATTCTGACGCCTGTCGCACCCTTCAATTTCAAATTCGGGTCCACTACGCCCTCTTTATCGCCCATCCTACTCATCGCGGCAGTTCCACAGGGATGTCTAATCGAAAACGTACTAGACCTGGCCAGCTCGTCAATCCTACTATTGTCGCCGCTATCGGGTAACGTCACATTCCCGATAGGCTCCAGCAAGTAACCCTTGAAGGTGGTAGCATTCAAGAATCTCCTAGCGGCCCGGTATCCAGCTCTAAGTACATACAGATCAGATTCCTCACCCAGAAGGTTGGGATTAATAAGAGGCAAAGCATAGGGGTCCGTCGAGTTGAGTCTGACTTGACCACCTGCAATGAAGGCGCGTGAGCAGAGGCATACAGGTCCGATGATCCGTTATGGAGACCACTCACGAGACTTGGGGTTCATATCAGAAATCATGATACCAAACGTTGCTCTGTGCGGGGAGATGTTGTGCTGTGGGGTGAGAAATCGACGGTAAGCCATCACAATCAATTTACCTCCAAATAGCGTGAGGAGAGTACAAACCAGGAAAACCAGCTCATAATGACTGGATTTCTTTCCAGATGCTGGATCAGACAAATTAAAGTTTTGCTTGAACTCCTCAAGCTCTGTTTCTGACATCCTGAAAAGGCCCCTCATGTTTGTATTCATAATCGTCAGTGGACCCGTTCTGGTCTCATTCCACTGTTTCAGCCACTGCGCACGATCAGAATCTGTAGGGAACGATTCGTTTGTGTAGAATGATCGGTAAATCTATCCCCGACGAAAGGGTTATCAATCACGGTCGGAATACCCATCGAATCCAGATGAGATTTGGGGCCAATCCCAGAGAGCATCAAGATTTGTGGCGTACGTATTGCACCAGCAGAAATGATGATTTCCTTGTCGGCTGTGAACATTATGCGAGGACCAGGAGGCACAGTACCTGAGGGGTAGGATGTCATCTGAGGTGAACCAACCCCACGAAACAAAGCTGGATCTTACCAGTGACATTTGGCCGTGATCCGGAAACCTCGACTGTCCTGAAGTTCAATCCTTGCAAACCGGGGTAGGGAGCATCAGGAACAATACGTGTAGCTAATGTGTTGAGGACGACATCTATGTTGTGCTCCTTGACGAATGACGAAGGGAGATATGCCGTGGCCGAGTTTTCGTGCATGCCGCTTCGAATGGTAAATAATTGATAACCTAAATACATGATGAACTGTGAAGCTACTGGGCTTGGAAGCACGGACCATTCGGAACACTCACCGACACCCAGCTCCTGTCCATCATTCATATCTTGGATGTATGTAAACTCGTGTCCAAGTTCTTCGGACGCTGCTTTGACTTTGAACTCCACAGATGAGGGATAGTTGCAAACACTATTACCTACAATGCCGGATTGACCATGTACAGAACTGTCAATCTGTTCTGAGGTGTCATGGCCATCCTGAAAAGAACAAACCTCAGCTCAACTTCTAACAGAGTAAAAGCGGTGTTACCATCGGCGGAGGGAGACGCTCATTCTACAATGAGGCTGTGATTCAAAAGATTTCTTCGCTTGAAGGACGTGTACCGACTCGTAGAATGTAAGGCGTCAGGCTATTCCAAGACCAGCCGTCATCACCCGTGACCTGTGCAATCATGTCGTACATTTCAGAAGACCCTCGAGTGTATGCGCCGCCACCTATTCATTGTGAGTCGCAACATTGAATGAGGCATTACATACCGAACGCGGAGACGTACTGATGCTACTGCTTCCACCCAGAACATGACCCAACGGGTAAGCTACATTTCGATTGTCGATGCCTGATTGAGGAGTTGATCTGTCGAATTCGGTATTATCAGGAACACAACAGTCATAGGGAAGGTCATAGGGGGGTGGAGCAAAGCTCACACATATTTCCAATCGGCATTTGTTCCCAATACCTGGCCATAATAGGCTGGAACCTGAAGATTGAGGTCATCTGTATTCCTTTGATAAAACCAACAATTAGTGGGCCATAAAACGCGCGAATCACTCAAAATATCTCACGTTCCACCGGCTTCTATGACCAACACTGAGTTCCATTTGTCTTCTGCGAGTCGGTGAGCAACGACAAGACCTACTGTTCCACCTACACGTCGTTTGACAAGAGTAAGTGTCCTGAATTCGTGTGGCAAGGAGTCAAGAGTTCATACCTCCAATTACGACAAAATCATAAACCTTTTTCGGGGCGGGAAGCTCGGCAAGATTCTGGTAGATTTTACCACCTAAACATGTCCCAGAGAAGGCAGCAAGGAGCAAAAATAATGCAAAGAGGTTCTTCATCGTCTGAGATACGGCGACGTGCAATAAGCACGGTACAGAGGTACCATATAAATAGAACTTGCATAGGCCCCGGCGAAACCAAGCTTTTCAGTCGAAAACAGCTTTACGACCCGATTATTATGCGTAGTCTTACAAGTCAGGTAAATCTTCCTCTTGAGCCATTCAGTATCACACCGCTGTGAATCGATTGCATGTCGAAAAAGGATCCTGAAAATTTCGTGAGTCGCGGTTAGGAAGCATAAAAGATGAGGTGAACGCGTTAACTCTGACCAGACGTACCGATTCGCTTGCGAACCTAGTTTCTACCATCTGCACGATTTCCTCTCGTCGATCTCAACAGGAATAGAGCACTGCCATGCGGTTTTTGAAGGTTTCCTTGAGCGTTACTTTGAGACTCATGTGAGAAAGCATTCGGGTCTCAATTCGGCCGAAAACGTTGACAGGATCCCAGACTTCTAAAAACCAACCTCCTGAGTCATAATGAGCGAGATTTGAACGATAGTTGTAAGTTATCTTACCCAAGGCTTCTGAGTATGCAAGAGCTGGAGAACAGACGTGTCTGTTCTCCGAGTATCCCATGTTCAATCTGCCAGTGAGGAAGAGTATTGTAGAGTTGCAACGCCGGTGGCAATTCATTGATGGTGAGATTGGCTCAACGACTCCCTCAGTGAGGTTCCGAAGACAAGCAACCTTGAAGGACAATAGAGTTGAGAGCTTGTGAGGGCGACGAGCGACGTAAACGAACGAACGTCAGAAAGGATCGTGACGCACGCGTAGAGAACCCACGTGATGTGTGACAACAACTAGACGCGTCAAATTTCAGGGATCTTCCTAGCCGCTCCATTGCCTCACTACTCAGCTCGTCCGCTTCTTCCTCCGTTTTTTTGCACTTGAATCTTGGTTCTTAAACCCCTTGGCTGAACTTGAGGGTTTGTGGTGCTCAGGCAAGTAGTGGTAGTAACGAACAAGATATGAAGTATAGTCTGTGACATTGTGTGGTAATACTACTACATTGATGAGATTAAAAGATTGATGTAAAAATAGTAGCGGAATATCCAGATATACCCAGAAGAAAACGTAAATATAGTCCCTCGGTTCGAGTAGTTAGAATTGTATAGGTCATTAGCAAGTCATTTCAAACTTTGCAAAACTCTGGTCCTTTCGTAAATCGCCATCCAAACTTTCCTCACAGGTGAACTAGCATCTTTGTTGGGAGCGAATAGCGCCTAGCATAACGCCACCCGTCATGACCGCCGTCTGGCCACCCTTGTAACTGTACCGTGTGACATTGGTCTTGGTAGGATTGACAAGTCGACGCTCATCACGCTCCACCTTATGAGACTGGGCGCGAGATGGGCGTTGAGAAACACAAGACACATTGCTCGGGGTACGAACAGTCAGACGAGACTGGATCGCTGCACGGAGTGCATCCAAATTCAATTCCGGTTGAGGAAGAGTAGTGCAGGGAAAAACGCAGTTGGAAGATGCGACTGATGTTACCGAACTGGATTCGGATTCGGTAGCAGAAAAAAACGAGCTCGAAGATGAGATCGTCGAACCAGCGTCAGATTCCCAGTCCGAGTCGTCCTCGTCCTCGTCCTCGTCCTCGTCATCGGAAATCGTGATGACTTGGGAGAGTCGTGAAGGTTGAGGTCGGAAAGGAGTGCGAGGGGACGTGCGTCTTCCATCAACGGCAATGCCAGTGTTGACAACTATCTGGGGCTTGTTGAGAGGCTTAACGATGGCTGCGTTTCGTGATTGAACCGATTTGAGGGCGGTTTGCAGTTTCGATAACGACATGGTGGGTCGAGAAGAACCTTCCTCTCGTGAAGTCGATAGGGGAACGGAGGGGGTAGGAGAGCGTTCGGCCTTGGACCAGACGGTGGTCAATTCCGAGCGTTCCGCAGTTTTGGCTTTGATCAGGCCCTCTGTGACAAAGACACACATGCCTTGAGGAGCGAGGAGACGAACCCACTCTACCCACTGAACGCCAGACATGAGGCAAGTAGCGTAGATCGGTGCGGGCGGAAGCAGGGCGGGAGAGAGGATCAAGGTAAACGGGGTAGATGCAGTCGCATCACTGAAAAATGCGGAACGTAATTGTTTCTGAAGGACTTGTCGGTGGTACATCACGGTCAAGACAGGGTAAACCTTTGTCAAGGGACGTGTAAGGAAGTTGATGAGCTCGAGAAGGGTTTGTGAAGATTGGAAGGCCATGTTCTTTGTGAATGAGAGTGAGAATTAAGTAATTGGCTGTTTGTGGTAGAGTACTGGAGGCGTTAAGGATCTGTCCACCAAGTAATTAGCGTGTAAATTAGCAGAGGTGGTTCTGGGACTTACACAGATGTAAATGGAGAGGTAAAAGATGGATACAGTCGGTCGTGAAGCTAAGGATGAGTGAAAGTCGTTTCAGAAACGAAGTGGTGGTGAGTGGGACTCGAGCTCTAGGCTTGAAATTGAAGTCGGATACCGAGCCACCTTATATACTCGAAAAGAACAATACCGAAGGCTGGTCGAGAGTACATTGTCTGGGGAAGAGTAAAAACAATGAACAATGGGCGGGAGACAATAACGGCTGCCAAATATGGATATTTGTCACTGTTTGGTACTCACCCGTTACTCGGCCACAGTGGTGACTTCATACCAAAAAAAAACAACAAAAGAAAAAAGAATCCAAGAACGGGAACCCAGAGAATTGGGGTCGGGTAGACTACGGATGAACGATGGTAGGTATGTAACTATACAGTATCAAGATTACTTACGTTGACATTGTACTTCAATCAGGATCTCAATCATAGTACAGGCTGCGAGAGGGCAGAGCTAGCGCTGAGCATACCCGTACGTCCTTGTTTGGCGTTCAAGGATGCGGTCAGAATGAAGGAAGAGAAGCCTTCTCGGCGAGAGAAGCACTCATAATCAGGGAGATCACCTAGTAGAAGTAGGTGCTGCATTCGGATTCGGAGCCTGACCCATATTTGGCACTACCTTACTACCGGGGGCAGAAATAATGACATTGCAACCAAAAGACAAGACCACATGAGTATACAGACAGCCGGTTCACATATGAACTAAATCAAAAGGAACGTAACCGTCGTCAAATTTACTGCTCTTCAGGTTGAAGAGCGTTGTATTCCGGGCACAGCTGCTCCCATTCTTTCGTTGTTATCTGCGACTGTGGGCCTTGTCGGTTCTCGGCGGGAGATTCTCCAAAGACAATAGCCAGACCAGCTTCAAGGTGCCAATCAATATGACTGTTCAGCAAGAGGAGCTCAGGTCAAATCCCGGTCGGATGCGTGAAAGATGAACCATACCAATGCAAGAACCACGCGCCCGGGTTGTCGCTCTTGAATCGGAAGGTCATATTACCCCCATTAACTGGGGAACCGCGAATTACCCGTTATGAGAAGAAGGTAACGAGGGTCGTGGAGCAGTGAAATTTACATACCTGCGACGACATCTCGTCGGGGCGGGTTGACATAGTTAGTTACATTCGAGTTCGAGACACGAACGATGTCAAAATTGTGGCCGTGTACTGTGAATCGGAGGCGTTGAGCTCGCATGAAGAGACAAGTCAGACTAAAAAACGCACGGTGGAATGGGTGAGCTGATAAATAACGACATCCACGCGTCAGCACAATCATTACCACGGAAGAGAAGGGCGTTTCGAGACACGTACCTCCGCCCCCGGGAATAGATACTTCGATGGTTTTGTTGGGAGGAATCCAGAAAATCTGGAGGAAATTTTTACTTAGGTTCACTTCGCCAGGTAAGTGGCCTACTTACTTGCTCCTAATGTGAAGCAATTATTTAGCCGAGGGAAAACGAAGGGAGCTTTCGATAGCTTACGGAAGGAAGAACATCCTCAGGTGCAGATGCGCCACTCAAAATTTGGAGCAAGACTGGAACCGTCGGGGGAATGAACGATATGCCGTTGATATCGAAGAACGGAGGATTAGGCTAGACGTCCTGAATATTAGTGGAGCAAGAGAGAGAAAAGCTCAGGCAGCGCACATTGGTGACGGCCAGGTTGAACGCAACATCTGCGGGATCTGAGCCGAGCTAGATATGGATAGAACTTCAATTCCGCCGACCGCTTTCCGTGTCAAAATTATCATACCTTGCCTGGAGCTTCTTGTGCGATTGGCTGTGATCTAAATCAGTAACGACTTGTGGGATCCGAAGAGATGAACATACGTGCATGTCAGCCTCATTCAGTTTTGGGCCGGGAGTATCTGCCGTAGTCGGCTCAACATCTGGTGCTCCTTTGTATCGGAGGACGGCCCTAATGAGCTTAGGGTCCACTGAGAAAAAATTAAGTCAGACAGACGAAATAGACAATCAATCGTGACACTCACAGTCTGGACTTGTACCTCCAGTAGAGCTAATAACACATGAGAAGATGTATCTCGGAAAATGGAAGGTGATGTTACGGTGCACGAATCCAGTAGTTATCGACCGGCTGGTTAGCTTCGAGAACAACCGAAACACGCTGTGCTGGTATTTAATAGAATCAGCACTGTCCAAAAACTGACTCTCGATGATTGCCACTAACCGGCGAAGACGTCGACGTTTTGAGCAATAACAGGGTCGTGTTCCACACCGTCAAATTCAATGGCAGTGATATTGTGACTGTCAATTGAGAATGTGAAAAATGGTCGACACGAGAGTGAGACCAAACGGAATCGGTATCGTTTCCCTTGTTCGACGTTGATCACTGCGTAAGGGACCAACGGCTAAATTAAAGAAGGAGTATTTCATGAATAGAGAAGAGATGCATAAAATATGAGACTCCTGCGTACTCCGCCGACGTATCGTCCTCTTCCATTAATCAGCCCTGAGTTGGGAACACTGTAGGTCTTTGAGATCGCAATAAAGGAATGTACAAATATCCGAGGACGTACGGTACGACACCAGTCTTGAAAAACTTAAGCTGTGCGTCCGGAGCGACCTCATGGTACCAGTCTGCAAGAGTGATGATGGTGCTCTCTAAAATGCATGAAGTCTCAAACAACTATTTTTGGAATGATCAGATGAGAACGTACCGTCATCAACATCATACAGATGTTTGAGAGGATCGTCGGGATCTATGCAGACATAAAATCAATCCGCAAATAATATCATAGAGAAGAATCCTCAATCTAGTACTTACCATAAACAATGAAAACACCACGAAGACCGTCGCAATATTGAGACGAAAGATGAGAGTGATACCAGTAGCTAATAAAAGTACAAGGGATCCTCAACGCTGATTTTGGATTCAGAAAAGGTGAAATGTAACAACACACCTTCCACTCTGTCCCGCGATATCGAATACATAATGAAAATCGTTACCAGGAGGAATTGGACATTGGTTGACAAACCTAAACGAGCGATGACAGTCAAAAAATTCAGTGAACACAAGCGCCTGTTCGGCGTTGACAACTCACGCTGGACCATCGGCATAGGAAGTACGTGCTTGAAAGAATCCGTGCCAGTGCTACACGGTAAGCAAGTTGAGGATCGCACTACGAGCAAAAGTCAACAAAAAGGCAACTTACGATGGAGGTCGATCGCCTCATTGTCGGGTCCGTAAGACGATTATGAACAGCGATATTGACAGAGTCGGTTTTGTTAACAGTGATTAGTTGTCCAGGGAAGCCTTCACCAGCCACGATAGCCCTGCATAGAGATGACCATTACGGATGAGGGTATTCAGACATAGACGTTCGTGATACTCACGAGCGTTCAAAACCGTCTGGGCTGACAACCTTGTTCTGTATAGCCAGGTCGATAGACTGCACCTTGGCAAGCGCAGAAGGAAGAGCGAGGAGAGCGAAGAGGGCTGATAAAGATCTGTTGTACAACATAGTCTTAAACTCGGATATCTTTGCTGAAACGGGGAGATATTATGCATTTTATAGGCTTTCAATTCCGCAGGGTACAACGAGGGAGGTAAATGTCGGAACACTCGCATTCTAGTAGCAATCTCAGGCCTGGAGAAGACTGCCATTGTGTGAGAGGCATATTAAGACAAAAAGCTAACAGAAGAGAGGACAATGGCGTGTCTGCTTCGCAGGTAATCGGTGTTACTTGGGGATGCACTTCCTTGAAAGTGCCAAGTTCCAGGTAAGGGCTAAGAGCATTCGCTTCGCCACAAATGACATGCGACCACCAAGCCTATGATTGCTCCTTTAGACACCGGTTGTTCATGTTGATACCTCTCCTCGGCATATCAGCACGCCTATCAATTGTAATGACATAAATCTAACTCACTGACAGACAGGACAATGCTGGACAATACGAATTCGCGTGAGAATACCCCTACGGTGAGTACATCCCGATTCAGACCGTTGGCTAAAGGTGAAAAGAGGCCATGAGAATCGAATCGAAACTTGATGGTACCTTGTAGTCTATTTGCAACGACAAGCGTCCTCGGAGGGATCGCGTTCCTAGGACCTGGGCTTTTGTACACGGTTCCAAGAGTCGAACCACACGGCGGGATTTTGGAAGTGTCTCGGACCCCTACAAGGCCTGGTCATATTTTTGAGTCGGCATCGAAAGAAACTGGCTTAAAAACAAACTCACGACAAATCCTTCCATCCTTAGAAGCCGCGACCTTCGGCCCTTTCCCACTCAGTCTCTCGGTGGCCCAATACCATCGAAATTCTCCTGTAGAGATTAGAAGAATCCAACAAGATGGCAGTCAAGCAATGTCGCTCGACAACCGTCATCCTTCGAATCAACCACCCTCTCAAAAAATAGCTCTCCCAGGGCCCAGGGGCGACTTCATCGCCGTCAGATCGGTCACTAAACGCCACGTGCGTTTGCTAGAGTATACACTGCGAGTCAAGTGAAGTGCAAAAAATGAGAGGAGGAAGGTCACTTACACTCGTATTCTAAAGTATCAGTTAGCCAAGTTGCTAGAAACATGAGTCCAGTGTGAGAAACCAGACGAAAACTGAGCCTTTCAATTGATCATGAACCTTTTTTACGCCTTGGCAACCCAGTCCTTATGCACGGCGTGTAGCCATCGTCTGGGCATTTTGCACGCTTTTGCCCAAAAAACCAACACAAAATTGCGGATTGATGAGGGGGGGGGGGGGATTGAGGGTTCAAATATTTTCGACGGAGAGAGGCGACAGAAGAACGATGTACGCGTGCAGAGTAACCTGAGGGTACATGAAGGATATCGATCAAGCTAAGTGACCGGAATTCCTGAGCCTCCTTCCGTCGCCGTTCCGATGACTCCCACAATCACGTGGCATCTTCCCTTTTTCCCCCTTCGCATGGGTTTTCGCGTCTGAACTCTGTGGATCGCTGGCTGTATCGACCTAACACTAGGACTTGGTGCCGTAGTTCTCAAGAGGCTCGCCACAACGTGGGAGCAGCTCGACGTACAGGCGGGATTTCTGAACGATTGTCTTGTCTAATAGTAAAAAAAAATTCTTTGTATTCTTGGACACCCACGACTATCTCTAGATCATCTCACACGAAGGCTTCAGCTACGACATAATAACTGATTACAAAACCACCCCTTGCATGCCCTTTGCCACGTTTTACGCTTTTGAAAAATGATCAATGATTATTTGGCCAAGGGGAAGCTAGATGAGCTCTTGTGACCCCAGCGTAACGCACGTCAGTCTTGATGGGTGCAGAAAGTACTTAGTACGGAATCACATCGTGAGTCTCTTCTCAATGGTATAGTCAAACGAGGGTATACATAGTCACAAACGCATTTCAACTATCGGTACAGCAGAGCATCACTGTCGATTGGTAGACCGCTTTCTCCACTGGAATCAGCGTGCATCTACTAGTAAGAGACGTTTTGAGGGGTCCAGTGTTTGCTGAACTATCAACATAGGGGGCTTTTCTCCGTTGTTAACCGCGTGAGCCACCATACCGCTAGAAGCAAAAAACGCATAGCCCATAGGAAAGTATGGATCGAGTTCATCTCTACATACCATTCTAGAATGAGTGTCATTGTCTAGATTCGATTTCGGGAAAAGCTCACCCAGTTATCGACCTCAACTGATTATCACGAAGCCGTATCATATTCTGTTCCGAAATCCACCGTGCAGCTGCACAATCCAGACCGACAGCTTCCGCTAGCTGAGGACCATGAATTTGACGAAGATGGTGGTCGATAGCTTCGACAGTCTCGGCAGTCATATAACCAAAAGGAACCTGTCCAGAGACGTGTGCATGGTAGGCTTCCTCCCAGGAGAAGCCATCTACATCTTGAGTTGGAAGATCTGCACAAATGGTACAGAGTTCTTCAATGCTAGGGGTAAAGATATCCTGCAGATGAATATCGTGTAGGAAGGAATGGAGGCAGAGAACGTACAACTCCTCTGAAAAGTCCATCGTCTGTGGATTGAATGGAAGTGGCCGACCACGAATTGTTGCATTAGTGTCGTATCTTCCTGTTGGCGGGGGAACGTATCGTTTGTCTGCGTCCCCTGGAGTCCGTATCAATCGGTGAGGTTCTATACAGCGCTGTCCATCGCTAGACAAAGAGTAAGGCTTGGATACATTCGGGCTTGAGACATGCAGGAACTTACTTGGGATCTGTCGGATCTGTGTATCTCGAAGGACAACGGACACTAATTGATGAATTTGAGTACAATTCTGGTCGGGAAAGAATGAGGTGCACGTACGTCTGTCGAGCGAGGATCTTGTGAGGTGTAATTTCCCAGTGATCGTAGGAAAAATAAGAGAATGATGGGCGTTTGCCGAACGGGGAGTCTGAAGATGCCTTGATACTTTGTGGAGCATTCATTGCGGTTGAGGAATTTGGATAACAAGGACGATTGTCGAAACGTGTGGTAACTGTGAGTAGGAAATAGCCATGGCTGGAACCGCTTATATAGTACTCAAGGGTTGTAGTCGGTCCAAGCTGTATTCCAAAAAGGTAGAGGCTCAAGCAGGTGGCAGGAGTCATGCAGCTAAATAAGGAGATCTCGAAGGACAAAGAAAACCGGCCTTGCAATCCAGTCAATGCCACAGGCTTCGTCCACCCGAACGGCCACAGGAAGAGTCAGACAAGGGTTTCTGAATCCAGATCCGTTAGAGATTGAGAAGCGATCCTCGATATCTTCAGTTTCGCCCAGGGAACAAGTCGGATTAGAGTAGCGGTGGCATCTTGGCTTGTCCGCGCTCTGCAAATGTAGTTGTCTTGTATACCCCAGCACACACAAGAATAAGGACACGACGAAATTCTCGATATCCGAACCTCGCTATTAGACAGCCTTGCCAGCTAGCGACCAGATTTCCGACCTAAACGCGACTATCAAGATGTTGAGTAAGGCTCAAGACACGAAGAATCTGATGGACATACCGTAGCTTGAATTCTTGAAATCTGTTTCAGCACCGGAGTCCCAGCGAAGCCTGGACAATGAATTCTCTCTATTTCCGAAAGACAAGAAACTTTTGAGGGTATTGAAAACAGCTCTGCTCCTGCGCTACTGTACGACCATTTGGAGTACTTGGGTGATCTTGGCCTTGCACCTTCATCATCTAGTACATCAGACACATAAAAACGTCTAGCTCCACCCTCTTCTCACTTCTCGTTTTGATCTCGTGGTTGGCTTTTCTGAGAGGATAGTTTGTCTTCATGTACTCGATGACCTCTCTGACGATCTGGCTGTGGGATTCTGATTTTTCTTGACCACTTTTAAATGAAGATGTCCGATATCAACCATAGCTGGTAGAGGAAACGAAGGAAAAAGAGAGAGAGGAGAACGAAGCGAGCGGGGGAGAAAAAGGATGACGCGTCTGCCGCGTTGGCGCTCATGAGTCATGTTCAAGCGCTCATCGATCATCTGCCGCTCACAATCTTATCCTCTGATAAGATGCCGTTCCTCTTCTTTATCCCGAAATCCTCCTCCACGACCTAACTTGCAGCTACAACATAACAGTGCGAGCACTCGGCGTCTGTCCATGTCATGACACCTCTCTCTTCTCCCATCATCAACGGTTTTATGAACACTTACTAACCCTAGACTGCTAAATCAAGCTGAACATCTCTAAATAATCCAATTGGTCCCCTCTAAACCACCCGAATCTGCCTGAAAATGCTCGTACTGTCTCACAAAAGGGGGATTGACCTTCACTCAGTTCCACCGAAACCAACGCAAGAGGTTTGTTTCCCGCCATCGCACACAACAAGAGGAAAGAAGACTGCCGGGGGAGGAAATGGAGAGAGAGAAGGAGACAAATGGCTTGGGACGGAGCATTACTCGAACGCTTTAATGCAATCTACCATCGCAGAGCTTCATCAATTCTCAATGGTAGATGCGGCTTCTCAAAAGCATCCTCTCGGTTCTTGTGCTATAAGTCAGAGGGGCGCTCGTGAAGGAGTTGTGAACCCTGATCTGAAGGGGGTGACGATTGGGTTGAGACTGTTGACGCGTCTGGCTCTTCCTCTCGGTTTATTCTGTCGATTTTCTTGAGGGGCTTTTGATCATAACCAACGATACTTACTCGGATAAATGGAGACCTGCTCAAAACTCGACGATCATCATAGATCGGCCCCCAGCGCCGACCAAGGGATGATTTGAACGGCCAAAGTCCCTAAGCTAATCGTTCAGCTCACATTAGGTACCTCAAACCGTCAATTGTTGGTCGATGGGGCACTGATTCGGAGGAAACAAATGGCTATAAGACTCGATAGCGACCCCTTCATGCCAAAGTATTTGAGAACTGCATGATGTGTACATTCGGAATATCTATCCAGAGAAATAACCACGGATTTGAAACTTCTGAACTCCTCAAGACCGAAATCAGAAGAAGCTTCGAACAGCTCGTCCATTCTGCAGCGGGCCGATGAAATGTGGTAATGTGCTAAAAGTCTACCAAACGTCTGAGATCGGATCCCTCGAACTATAATTCCGTCGAACTGAACGATGTTGTCAGTTGGGCGTCGGAGAGCAGTGAACTTTGTGACTGATGCCCCCTTAGCGAGCCTAGTCCCAAAGTTTTCTTCCCACAACTTGCTCTCTATGAAATGAAGAATGGATACGATGAGTCGGGCAGTTTTACTGCACTGATTAGCGTGGATTCAATAGGCAGTAATTCACTAGTTCTAAAGCTCCGTACACAGGCTAGGATATCGAAGGCAAATTTTCTCGCTCCCTAGTGGCGAACTAATTCAGAATGGAAAAGTCCAGTCCTACACACAGTGTTCCATGATATCGCTTACCCTTCGTGGGCCGTACGTTGACCTTGAGAATTTCGCAGCTTTGACATGGTCGACAGGGTCTCCGTTCTGCTTTGGCACGTTCCAATGGTGTATTCGACGGATTTACATCACACTCTGAGAGGGATCGGGTCGGGCCGATGAACCCTTGAACGACCTGAGGATGTCAGTGTTGCGACGTCGAAAGCAATTACTTGTTTGATCCGAAAAGTAGCTACCCTGAAATGCAGAGCTTTTGGTCCATTTTTCAAAGTAGCTTTGCTGCCACATAAACTCACTTACTATAAATAGCAGAGTTGGAATGCAGGCTGGCACGGTTCGGTTCGGTCAGTTCACTTCTTGCCCTTTTGGCCGTTGGTGCTGATGAAGGGTTGAGGAGGACATCCAACTACCTCAACGAGTATCAGCGAGGGTTGGAGTCTGTCGAGGGGAGAATTAAGGTAGCCCAGTTTTTGGGATCTAGTGTGGTCAATAGAAAAGATAATTCACATTACGCTTACTATCAAACCAGCTCAATCTTCAACTGATCTGCAAGCATGCCTCAATTCCCATCAATCTCGATGTACTTCTTCAGCGCAATGGATTCTATCTGAAAATTGCGCTTATTGCGTACATAAATTACCAGCAACCCAGAAGAATCAAGACCTGCTCCGACTATGCTTGTCCTCCCCGAAATCGCTTGCTTCCTTCTTTTTTCCACTCTCCTCGCTATCTGGCTTACAAGGCCAACCAAAACTCGCTACCCTCCTGGTCCCAAGCCGTTGCCGATATTGGGAAATGTAGGCGACTTTACATCAAAGGAATTTTGGTTAACTGTAACAAAGTGGGCACATGAATACGGTACCCGATCTTTCTTCGTATTCTACAATCATCCAGGACACTGAAAATATCTCAACAATCTAGGAGATGTTTGCTACCTCCACATTTTGAATTGGAATATCGTCTTTTTGAACAGTGCACAGGCCGCTGATGACCTTCTCGAAAAGCGAGGTGCAATTTATTCAGACAGGCCTGTGCTGCAGATGTCCGGCGAATTGTAGGTTAGCGTTTTGATACATCGTCCACCTTCCTCTGACACAGACTCTACTTCCAGATGCGGAGTCGAGAAGCTGGTATGTTGGTGTTCCGGATGGTATCTTTGTCACCCTCTCCGACATATTTTTTTTTACCCTACCCAGGTACCGTTTTTAAGATACAATGAAACTTGGAAGCGTCAGAGGCGATACATCCAACATACGCTTGGCGCACGAATCATTCCCACCTATCATCCTGCGATAGAGACAGAGACTGGTTCTCTTCTTCTTGCACTCGTTACGTCGCCTTCTGAATACATAGCTCACATTCGAAGATACGCGGGAAGCCTCACACTATCGGTGGTCTATGGATACCGTGCCACGAACATCGATGACAGGTTGCTTGCCATGGCTGAGGATTGCCTTTCTATCCTCGCCAACGACATCTTCAACGGAAATGGTATTTGGCCCGTGGACATCTTTCCTCTCCTCAATTATTTGCCCTCGTGGTTTCCTGGTTGCGGGTTCAAGAAAAAGGCTGCAATGTGGAAGGCAAAGATGATCGAGTTCATTCAAGTGCCGTACGCACACGCCAAGTCTAGAATGGTACGTCTACTTCTCCCTCCCTCGAGAGCTCACTCGGGGAATTTTGTATTCAGGAAGACGGAACTATCACGCCATCATTCTGCTCAAAGTTTCTTGGAAGCGAGGAGCTAGACGAGGAACTAGAGGACGAGATCAAATACAGTGCAAATTCAATGTTTGCCGCTAGTACGGATACAGTGAGGGTCCATTCATGTCAACTGCGGTGGCTCTGGGTTCGCATCAATCTTACTTGACAGACCGTCACTACCACTTCTCACTTCATTTTGGCTATGTTGCAATATCCGGAGGTCATGAGAAGGGCTCGAGAAGAGATTGACCGGGTGGTTGGCACCGATCGTCTCCCCAGCTTTCATGACAGGGAGTCACTACCATATGGTAACGTTGAGATTCTCTTTGATCACCGAACACATCAACTTGACCTTGCTTCGAACGAAAGTTGATGCTCTGATGTCTGAGGTGTGGCGCTGGGGCGTACCCACTCCTCTTAGTATGATACATCCCTGGCTCAATTCTGTCAATTTTTCTAAATTTCACGGTAGATATCCCTCATTACTCGACACAGGACGATATCTACAATGGGATGTTTATTCCTAAAAACACAATTGTAAGTTAAAGCCCTTATTGCTTTTCCCGTGCACTAAAGGCGTTATTTCTTCAGGTATTCGCAAACATATGGTTAGCTCTCTCCGAACTACGTCTCGAAACCCTCAGACCTGATCAATTTACGTCCAAGGGCAATCCTTCGTGACGAAACTCTATTCCCGAACGCGGAAGTTTTCGATCCAGAACGTTTTCTCGATGTTGATCCCCAACTGAAAGCAAAGCGGGATCCCCGAAACTATATCTTTGGGTTCGGACGCAGGTACGTTTTTTTCAAACTTCGCCCCCCCCCCCCCCCTCTCCTTCCCAATCTGTTTTCTGGTTACGATGCGTAAAACAGACGTTGTCCGGGTGCCGATCTCGTTGAATCGTCCGTGTGGCTTCTCATGGTTTCTATCCTCGCTACGATGGACATCACCAAATCGGTTGATGAACAGGGTCGAGTGATTGAGCCTGTGATTAAATATAGTAATGCTTTTTTCCGGTGAGCGGAGCTGTCTGTTATGAAGAATGGACTTGATTTCGGATATGTGTTATAGCGTTCCTGATAAGTTCGCGTTTGATATCAGACCGCGATCAGTTAAGGCGTTGGCCTTGTTCAAGGGTGGGGTGGAAGGGGCTTGAGAGCTTTTGATGTATGGTAAACGGCGTTTTGCTTATTCGGATGGTTTCTGTAGGATTCTTGAATGTTTTTTTTTGGCACACCATAGCGAAGAAATTTTTAATTCCTCTTTCTGAATCTGGTGTGTGTAGTAAACGAAAGAGTCACGTCTGAGATTTGTCAAAGCACTCTCCTGATTACTGACTACAACCGAGCTAACCTCGCCTTCACTTCGGATCTCGTTTTTCCAAATTACCCCTCATTACGCGAGTGAGATGGGGAGTTGTCAGTTGAGAAGTTGAGCACACCAACCCGTGTTGGACAAACGCACCCTCGCCGCGGCGTCTGTGCCTGGCCCGCGAGCTTCCGACGCAACAGCCCAACGCCAAGTAATAGCTAGAGTTTCGGTTAATGTCATTATGCAAAGCCATCTTCATATAGTGCCAGTGGCTCGGGAGTAAAATTCTTTCAGTTTCGAACAGACTTACAGCCTGCAGTCCCCGGAAGCTCAGCTAAACGGGCCGTTGATCTACGTCCTGGCTTACCTTTCTTCCCATATCTAACGGCCTAAAGATCATGTACAGCATGTCGAAATAAATTCCTTCTGAAGCCGCCATGTGGTGAGAAAGGTTCTATTACAGCGCTTTTCATAATCATGAAAAAATTTCTCACCCTATTTGGTCGCAGCCGGCAGGCCTACGGTTCGATGGCGAGAGGGCGAGACATGTCAATGCCCCAGGAGCCATAGCCCTGCCAGCTGTGAACAAATAGAGCCGCAAAATTTTGGTTTTTCTGCATGATTATGAAAAGCGCTGTATTGTTGATTACTCATGGTTGAATAGCATGCTTAAGCTATAGCACAGCCCATATACACTGCCATTCCGCACATGCGTTTCCATGCACCCATTTTTATATGTTACCTTCACTCTCAGGCCTTAACCAACACCCTGCTGCTCCCGGACGGCCCCATCACCACATCTTCCGTTCATCGTTGCTCCATCCCTCAATGGCAGATTCAAACAACCATACAGCACAGTACTTTACCGGCGCATACAAGACCAGAATCGGTCACTTGGCGAACTTTTCAACCGTTGAAGGAGTCCAGAACAACAACTACTACACAATCAACGAGAGAAGAAGAAGAGTCAACGAGAATCTACCACAGCTTGATGAGGTGTGGGTCCTTGTTGAAACTTGATAGTTTTCTGTTCTGACTATCCTACGAGTTTAACGAAATCAAGCTGGGAAATATAATCAAGGACAGAGATATCGGCGAGCCTTGGTTGTTGTGTTCACGACATGAGAGGTCGGAACCAGTTGAAACTGCCCTCTATTCTGCGAGAATCATGCAATACGGTACTGAGAAATTTACTGTGAAAGCATATACCGGGAGGAAGGCAAAGAAGGTACAAGTCAAAGATCTACTGTATAGACAGACTAACAAACCCATTTTTACTATTGCTAGAAATGGCGCCGAGATTTCCTGCGTTGTTCTATTGACTGGCGAAGGTGCTTGTCACATTCTTCTGATTATACCTGCCAGGGCCCAACTGAAATATCTCTACAGGGACATTCCACTTTTTGGTTATAACAAGTCTTCTATTCCTTTATTGATTTTCCATGGAGGTGTGCCTGCTGATGGAATCCTACTGATTCTCTCTGACAAGTCTCAGAGCTCATTCCAATTGCACATATTGATGCTCAAATCTCAGAGGATTGGGTACGGTTCTATTTTGCAATACTGAGAGTGAGTGACCTGGCATGTATGTAGCTTCTTGATAGCTGACCAACCAATGATATAGGATGTTCTTGGTTGTTCAAACTTGAACCAACTGTGGTTAAATTCAGCAACAGGAAGATTCTGTTATGGACCAGTAGGGCCCAAGTGCTGGCCTTGGTTTGACAGTTATAATGATATCACAATCCCCTTGGATGCAGAATTCCTCAAAGAGGATGTGTCCCACCGTTATTTTTCTGAAATGAAACAAGATAGAGCTTTCCTTCTTGTGCTTGCATATAGTAGTTATTACAAGCACACTCAAGATATCCCTTCAACATATCATTCTCAAGTTATCTCAAGTTCAACAATTGCTTTTGACCTCAATATGACCTGGCTGAGTCTCAACTGCAGCCTTGACTATGAGGTTGAGACTATGTTCTCAGGTGGAATGGCAAGGTAATTGTCCAGAAAATAATTCACTTTCTTTTACTAACCCATGTAATAGGTTCCGCCTCAGAGACAATCAGCCTTATATAGAAATTGATAATGCTGAGGAATCATGTGCATGGCTGTCACAGGCTTTGAACATCTTCCACGCTCACGGCATTAGGTTGGATGAAGACCTTTCCAGATATAGTGAGTAACATTCTGAGTGTGGACCAATTCCAGGTTAACAATCATCAGCGCTTGTCTACCCCTCCTTGAAACTCACAGGATCACTTCAGAGATCCAAACTCAAACAACAACGACGCCAATCATGTGGAAAAAAACCAATATACTTGCTTGTCAAAACTTCCCCTTCCCCCAATGAATCTTTCTATTTTTGGTCCCATGACCCAACTGGTCGAAATCCTTTCTCACTGGACATGTGCAAGTACCTAGGCCTTCCTTTCAAGCTTGTCCTTAGAGTGGGCTGCATTAAGGAGAGGTGGCCCACCAAAATCTACAAAGCCTTCCATGATTACCAAATTTCAAGGGGATTTGACCCCAAAACCAAGGATTTTGTACATTCCAGAGGATATCCAATCTGGGAGGTTTTACCTCCTGAAAGCCGGTTTCAAGAAATCGAGAAGGGTAAGACACTTTCTGGCACATTACTCATTCACTAATGATTTTTTATTGACAGAGTCAGACTTATACTACAACTCCCCTTCTGAATCAGAACAATCACCTCTGGTCCTTAATAGTCCAGAACACCTGGAAGGTAGGGTTGTTGTTTTCATCCTTTACCTCCAGCTAATCCATCATGAAGATGCAAATCTTTCAGATCCAGCAGATGATAACCACCCTAAAGAACCTGATGATTCTTACTCATTAGATTTGCTATTCTATGAAAGTCAGGTCAAAGGTAACTTTCGATATTTAAGTTGGTGCTGATGTTCATGCCTGTGCTTAATTGCTGCATGGCAGAATCTCTTCACATTCCCAATGCTTACATGCCAAATAACCTAACCATGGGGAATTTAGTCACAACCTATTCGGGTAGGAATATCCAGAGTCTTTCCCGCAATGCTTAAAAAACTGATTCTTCTCATAATTAGGCATGGTACCTGCACTCTTTAGCCCATTGTTCACCTCATACAGTTGCAAAGCTGCATCTGCAAATTCAAATGCAGTACAGAATAATTTGGAACTGCTCCTTGATGTGGACTGATGATTACAGATGTGTTCTGTGCCTTCAGTGCATAAATTCAGGTGTAGCTCTGGCGGTGGAGTCATTGGAGCCTGATTCTGTGAAGTGTAACTGGTTTCCGGCATTGGTGAATGAGAAGCTTTATTGATCGATGATGGACACTGAGAGTGAGACCTGGGCAAACCTGTAGTGTATTTTTTGTCAATGTTGCAAATGAATACATGTACATTTGTCTGTGCATGACTGAGTAAATTCAGTGCAAGCTCAATCCTATAAATATGTTGTTACAAACCCTTCTCTCCCAGTACTGACTTGATTAAGTTGGAATGGAACAGAACAGGTTATGCATCATCTGGCTTGGCGGGTAAACAATGAATAAATACATTACACAATCTCTATGAACTCCTACAATACATGGACTCGGGACTTGCAGCTTTCCTTCCATTACCATGAGTATGTTTTCATGAACTGACTAGTCAAATCCAGCCTGCCCCAATGGAGCAGGCAAGTACAAATTCACTAAATTAGGGTCTTAAACTTTATTAAGCCAATTCAGCTTGCACTAAAAGAGCATTGTTAGCATTTTTGACATTAAGTTATAAGTACCTGTATCATGTACTTTAGAGTATTACTACATTCAACTGTTCTGTAAAACCTAATTAGAGTTATGTCCTGTCCAGTATACCAACATTGTTAACTCAAATGACCATTCCGAGACTGTTGCTAGGTCGAATAAATGGCCATCAATAACCAGTGAAGTGCTATATAGGTTATGAGCAGTGGCAGTTTCCTCTGTCCATCTCTCTATATTACCCTATCAATATAGAAAGTTTTTAGCACATGATAGTCATGGTCCAAAGACAATGACCAGCATCATTTCAGTCAGAAACACCAATGAGGCCTTTTCTATCTCTGAGGACCATATTTCTCCCACAGATACAGCAGTGCAGAGGTGGGATCCAAACTATGCTATGTAAAGATTATTCAAATCAGATGAGATTGTAATAAATGGGGTTTAAGCCAGACTTTGTTATAGATCCATGATTCAAGTAATTTTGGCTCCAGAAAAAAATTAGGCTATAAGCCCAAGCTGTGCTTGAACTATAGTATTCCAAAAGAGTTGATCAAGTAAGAAGCAAATGGTTGGAGATTTGAGCCAGATTCAATTTAGAACCTTGAACAAGATCTGCCATCTCACAGCACTTCTGCCATTTATTTTGCAGAAAACATGTGTTTGTGCTGCTCTGGACCCTATGAAAATAACCTACCATAATTCTGCCTATGAATCATGATTGTAGGGGTGTAACTGGCATAAACAGTCAAATCCCTTGTGATCAGATCAGATGCCACCAAGGGATGACTACAATTGAAGAGTGCGTGTCATGGCCCTGAGTCACTGTACATTAGCATTGTCTATGTGTGCTGTAGGTATAAAATAGTCTACCAGACATTAGCGATAAAAAGAGAGTCCCTAGTTATCCCGATAAATAAGTAGTTCAGACCCAAGGACAAAGAAGCCACTCACCTTGTGAGAAGAAGTAACCATCCATCGTATCATCCACAGTTGCCATATAAGGGAAAACAAGAGGAATTATCAGTGTCCACCGTAGTGTCTCGCATAGAATGGCCTCTATGTAAGGAAAACTGGAACGATCTGCATAGGTTGGAAGTGAACCTTTTCCTAAGACACCAAGGTCATTTTGGGCTCTTTTTTTGGATTACTGGATGAAGTGCCATAGCTAGGAAGAATGTTAAGAGTACCAAGACAGCCTAACAGTCACCAATGAGTAAGACATGAAATTGGGAAGGCCCAGATCACTAATAGTCTCTTCGGAGCTCACAGGCTCTGTACCGCCTAAGGAGTTCAATTGCACACCATTCCAGGAAACAAAACCTTTCAAAGACAATTTTCCTACCAGCATAAGCTGTGGCAACAACATCTTTTATCATTTCTTCTTGTTGTTTGTCTTCACCGTTGGTCGCATGATCTTGTAGGAGTTCCACGAGCAGCAAAGGCTTCCCTTTCCCCGTCACCTGCTCCAAAAGGAATTGTAAAGGTTGTCCTATGGCAAATGTAGTGACATACCATGTTGTTCTTGACAAATTCATACGGGACTGTCCGCATTTCATTCAACACTCTTTGCACTCTTTATGTGATCCGTTGGAAAGGAAATATTGGAAACTCAAGGGGAAGATGGCGCAAAAATGGGAAAAAATTCACCACAGCGGCGGAAGGTTCGGCAATGACCGATAATGTTTTCGTTGCCTCTTCTACAATATGGAGGAGATGATCATTGGATGGTGTGATGTCATATCCATATACCGTTGTGAGTATAGTTGCAGCCGAATAGCTACATGGAGAGTCTCAGATCACATTGAATCACTATAGCAAGTTAAAGAAAGAAAAGATACTCACATCTTTATGTAGGCTGTGAACATATCAGGGCTTTGACGCAAACTCAACAAGAGTTGGCTGGCTTTTAATGAAAGTATGGGTTGATATTCTGGAATGACGGTAGCCCGAAATCCTTGTTGATATAATCTCCTGTGCATCCGCCATTCGTGGCCATAGCGTTTAGCACCTGAGCAAAATCATATTGAGTGGTCACGAATGGATGTGTCTAGTAAATGTTCAGATCGGGTCATACCAGCATTCATTTACCAGCCTGTTCTGTGTTGAAAAAAAGGCGCAGAACGAGTTAGAGCCATATATCAAGATGAGTGTCAATCACTGTCGGACTATGCACATGTCCAACATAGGTATAGAGGGGCGGTCTGAATAGATTCGAGAATGCTTTTCAAACAACTCATCAACAATTTTCCAAGAATTAATAACAACCGTATGTAGTCCGAGGAGTTCCAAATGTATGTAATCACCTAGACAAAGGTGATTAAGCCTGACCTTCTTGAGCTCTGCGGAGAGAGGCGCACCATAAAGCCGTCCCAAGTCTCGATAGACTTTCCATGCTTCGCTCTTGGGAATATCGAAGAAGTTACCCACTAAGAATCGGGGTTTAGGGCCAGAAGGGTAATGTGTTTTGCTACGACAAGAGACAAAGATGAGGGCAACAGCAAGTGTTACGGCTACCAAAGGCCACAATTCAATGGCCGCAGGCATATATAGGCGGTGAATGTGGACGTTGAGGGATGAGTGACAGCGGAGCATACGGTACAGCCGGCATGACCCTGACTGTGTTTATAGTAAACAGAATAATCACCATCCAATGAATCATTCACCCCACCAGCGGTGCCGTCCAAATCAGGTATATGTTTTGTTTACTATAAATGAAGTTGGGGTCATAGTCAGCTGTACCATAACGGTGATATTGCTCTCTGTGCCAGTGTCCTGGTGGTCAAGAAGCGAGTCATTTTATTTTTTGAACGTCCGAAATTGTGATTCGCATCGGTTCTTCTTTTTCTGACACCCTGTCAAATGATAGGCCATAGGTAGCATAACGCCGGTGGTGGTGTAGAATAGAGATAGTATTACCCACGGTTTGAGCGGGTGTGTCCGAGAACCTCTGAAGACATAATCTGTAACACAACCAATGATGTTCTTGGAAAATATCAACTGTCTGTCTAGCCGAACACGAAGTTGATAGGAGCCGTCCAGACAGCGCTCTGATTAGAAATTTGTCGCCTTTGCCAGTAGTGTAGCTGAATTCAATACTAGAATTGGCCCAGATTGTCTTACCCGGACGCAGCTTCAAGAATATCTAGTTCCAGTTGCCAGCCGCTTCGGCCATAGTGCAGAATGGAGTTTCAGGCTATATTCATTAAGTTTGTGAGGAAGTAAAACTCCGAACAACAGTAAAGACCGTAACGTTACGGATATGTAGTCATTATTAGAAGAAAAAGATTTATTCAGATTGGAGTCTGACCTGATCTCCCCGTGACTGAAGTTACAAGTTACCAGTTCGTGTGGGCTTCAGTCCTGTCGAAGTTTTTTTGACCCTCTTATGGGTACGAAGTTTTGCCCTTTCTCGTCTGTCTGAATCTCTGCTTGTACCGTGGGCTTGTCTCTCTATCTCGGGCTACAAGGTTTAGCGCACTTTCATCCTTTCACCTGTTTTCTAGTATAGACACCATTTTCAAGCTCCTCAGATTCGACCTCTTTGTAGCCTTAGTGTGCAGAAGATAGCCTGTGTTGGAGACAAGGACACGTTCAAGTTCACAATCCATATCGACTCGTTTTGTTTCTAGCTCGGGGGTTATCAAGGCAGCCTCATATACGTGGCAAGTTTATATAATGACCCACCTATTCTAGACCCCAACACTGGAGAACAGACCTTTCACGATCTTGTTTATAACCTCCAGAGAAATTCCGATTTCGTCGTTAACATTGCATGTTTTGAACGACCTTGTAATAGAACACTCTTGTTTCCAGCGATTATTGCATGAATGGTTGAAGAGACAAGAAATGAAAGAGAATGGTGAGCAAGCTGAGCAAGTCAAGTTGAATCGTCATCGTCGGCCGTGATGGTGAGAAAATCGGAGATCCAGCCTGGTTAACGTTTCAACACGTGTCAGATAAATGTTCCAATGAAGGTGAGTAGGAATTTTCCACTGGACTCGTGAAAGGTTTTTAATATTTCCGTTTTTCGCGCTAAGTATCAAAACTTTGTCAAGATCGAACTATGACTGTCTCCCCAGTTATTCCCATCGGGTGCACACAGGCTACAGCGGGTCTAAAAGCCAGCCGGATCATCACTCCTGACCGGGTGACTTTGTTCGGTTCATTACCGTAAGATTAACATGTCGAGTACTTAGCATAATGACGCCTTTCTCTTTCCCTTCAACAATGTCAATGGTCGCACGGATCACTTACCGACATTCACTCTAAATGGCCACATCAAGCTCCAGTCATCAAACTCCCCCAAACCTCCCCAGAATCCACCCGAATCCACTTGGATCTCCGGAAAAAAGAATCATCTTATGAAACGTTATCCAAGCTGCTCTACCTTTTGTTGCTTGGGAAGGAGTGAATCCACTATTACCGCTGCCATCGAGATGGAACCCGAATCAAATGGGATATACGATGAAAGTGATCGATTCTCGGAGGGAAACGCGAATTTTCCAAGGGCATCCTCTGGGATCTCGTGTTATGAGGTGCCCCAAAAGGTGGTGGATTCTGATTTGAAGGTGGAAAGTGTGGTAGGAATAAATTTCCTCCCCGTTTCCCACTTGGCCAGCTAGTTGGCCTTTCGAGGGAGGGTCATCGTTTGAGACAGAACGACCAGCAACCTACCGTGACGCTGAGTTGCCAGTATGATCTAGTTTACGCGGAGTGGTTACCGCCTACATACTAATTACGAACGGACACGAGCATTCGATCGGAGTCTAGTAGCGATTGAACCCATCTTATGGGTCCAGATTTGCGATGGACATACATCATACACAACGCCAACTGTCACACATGCAACAGTCCCTTGATTTGCTACCCTGAGAACGTCATCAATATCACGGGCTCCGCGACATTCGGACTCTTTGGTAGTTTGTATTCATCCTCCTGCGTTTCAAAATCGTCGAATACCGCTCCTACAGTCTTGCTTATAAACGGTTTGTCCGACTGGGGTCTTTAGTCAGTGACCGGTATATTGAACTTTATTCTTTTTTTGAGGCTCGCTGCCACTGGATGAATGGTGATCCGTCGGACCATACAGCGCCATTGTACAGCGACGTATTGTCATTTTATAAAGAAATTGCGGGAGAAGAAGACTTTGTGACTATGCTCGCAAAGGAATCCGGGACCACCAGATACGAGACTATCCAACGCATAGCTGACGAGCTTATCGAAGCATTTTGGAAGGGTTAGCTGGAAACCAACGGGCCTAGGAGAGCTGGCAGAGTTTCAAAGAAGGATATTTGCTTACCGTTTTTCGGCCCCCCGCTATAGATTGGATGAGCTGTTTGAGTTGCCTGTCAAATTCTAGGTCTCGGGCACCCAGAGTCGGGCGAGTGGATGATACTGAAGATGACGATGTTGATTCCTTAACAACGTCCTTGCAATAGATGCATTACAAGTCGTCAGTATGAGCTGTAAAGTCCTTTGTTTTGTTTTCTTGAATACCCGAACCAGCGTCCGCATTGTCAAAAGCAACCACGTCCTTTCGACAGGACCACGAAAACATACATAGGACCGGCTCGCGTCAACATGGCCATGGGTAGCTTTTTGAATCCCTCCCCGAGGTTTGATCGGCGAACAAGAATTGTGTGTCTGCCGTGATACGGATCTGTACCCCTCATTTTCTCTCTCATGAACCTCTTTGATATACCGGTATTAATGAAGACTCGGACTCACGGAATCGCTGATACACTACCCTGCAAATTCAGGAGATTTCCTCCCTGGCATCCTCGACTTTGATAGTAGCGACCAAAGCTCAATAGAGTTTGGGAGGTCTGGTTTCGAAAAGCGAAATTGGACGCGATGCCATAAGTTGAAGATGCTAGTCTTGAAGTTTGAAGGAATCGGCCAAAGCGCTTTCCTTTTGCTACTGGCTGGTCGTAATTCCTGCATTCATAGTGCCCAGTTGTACCTCCAAAAGTACGTTTCAAGCGGCATATACATTCTACAAAAGGTTTCGTATCGTCAGATAGAAATGAGTTGGTGTCGCTTGCTTTTTTCGACTGAAAACCAGAAAAAGATCGGCTTCGATTCGGATAATCGTAACAGAAAATGTAATGCACGTACGTCTGAGAGTATGAAAGAGTTCCTGACAGCTTTCCTACATGTTTTACCTCAATAGCTGCTCCAGCCTGCTCCTGGACCTTCAGTGTCTCTCTGGTCGTCCACCCGTTCGGCTTTGAGCTTCTTGGTTGGTCGTAAATGGTGATATTCCTGGGGCGTTGAATTTGGTAGCAAAGCTTGATTGAGCACTAGTTCCAGTTCAAGAGACCTTCAGAGTCCATTGAGCTTTCAAGCGTTTCATAGGAGGATGAGTATGAGTTGTACCGTGGTGTCACGGTTCAAAGAAGGTTTAAAAAGGTGCGTCACAAAACATGTGTTACATTTTCGTGGGCTCGTTCCGACCGACGTTCAAGGGACTTAGCCTGCATGCAGTCGGTTCATATTCTCGTTTTCTTTTCAGCGCATCCATCTCTATAAACCTGTCATTTATCAACAGCAGGAGACGCAGGCAACCGATATATAGCTGAAGTGCTGGGTTTCGCGGGTACGTTGTCAACCCAACTCGAAGAGCTTTTTGCTCACAATAATGTCCGATTCCCAGTTGAATCCGAAGGGCCGAGGCATAAATAATCATCTGATGTTACTCCATCGACCAGTCTTGTGCGAGAGGTGCCAGCATGTAACCGATATTCCTCGCATTTGTCCAACTCATAGCCTTGTTCGATTTCTTCGCTGCGACTGCGCACCTTTCAATACCAAAAAATCCCGATTGAAGAACGAAGGAAGAGATCAAGTGGTACGAGGAGGGTATCGTGACGAGCCCTGCTCAAAGGATTCCCTGCCATCTGCATTCCCAAGGCAAAGCCCAGTCTTTTGTCTTCTATCAGTCTCGATATCGCCTGTCCACCCTATAACGGCGAATTTTTCTCAGTGCCTATCTGTCTAGGGATCTCCTTTTGAGGATCGAAGGGCATACAGGTCTCAATGTTCTCAAACCCTTGAAGCATGGAAAATGTTTTCTAGATACATCCACAGAAGTAAAGACTTTGTTATGGCAACAAACCTTTCCTTGGCAACAATTTCCTACCAATTCCACACCTCACCCTGAATGATATCGCGAAGATTTCCATATAATCGACGGAGATCTTAGCCTTCGTTCTGGCAAATCTAAACTTACAATGGTGGCCATGCTTTCTCCTGGAATACAACAGTGCGAGATACTTTCCTCATAGAGCTGCGTGAAATGGTGCCGCCAGATGACATAGGCCACTTTTGAAATTCTTATGACCTTGTGGTCGTCTTACCGATCTGACATGGGAGCTTTCGCACTTTACCCACGACCTCGCTGGCCCCTGCGACTGCTCGGGAAACCGAGTTGCCTTCTCTTCAAAGGCTTTCCAATCCAGCGTATTAGTATCTCCGTCTTCATTGGAGGTGTTTCACATGCAATCCGATGAATGGCTACGTTGCGATCTCCGACTTCACTCAAATAGTTGACACTTACCACATTATCCGACTGGGGAGCAAGGTTTCTGAGCGACTTTCCGTTGATTGACCTCCTGCAAGCCACCTCCGAGGTCAAACCGTTTCGAGTTCAAGTTTAACGGCAGCTGCGGTGGTTGATCTGGATCACACGATTGCATCCTTCCTCCAGGTTGCTATTCCTTGAGCTACCGTATGTCATGCTACTCGACTTGTGGAACATGTCGTGGCAGTACTACATCCTCATCCGTTAACGAATACCGCATCGTGTGTCTTACCCGAAACGAGATTTACAAGGACTTCGCAATTGATGCCCGAGGAAATCCGAGCAAAGGTGTATCGAAGTTGAAGACTGTCGGAGGCTGGATATTGATGGGTAGATAAATGGATAAATAGACCCCACAGCGCCAACATTTCAACAAGGGAACCGTCTGACTATTTCTTGTTCAACGTTGTACTTTGTTTATGATTCTCTTCGCTCACTGCCGATCAGTTTCCCATTCCAGATGAGCGGTGGTGCCAAAATCGCGGTCTCCTAAGAACCTAGATATTCCGTTTAGCCACTTCGCCAAATCAAATCGATAATTACTCCATAATCTTCGCCCCTCGCGGCCTCGTCACAGTCAACGGTTCCACAGAAATATCGGGGAAGTGATGTGTTCTCGTTTTCGTATCGTCTTTGACCTTCACGTTCGAGTCAGAATAGTTGTAGTTAGCACCACACGCGCTAGAGACGGTGGTGTGATCTCGACGTAAAAGGACTCCAAACAATTCAATCGCGATCACGAACCGAGGAACCTCTTGACGTCATGTCGCCATCACCCAAAACTGAACCTATATAAAGGCTCTCGATGCGTCGTTGTTTGCTCATTCTTCTTCACAACTCTCACTCACCAACCACACTCACAACAACTCTTCCAAAGTAAATCGCATTTTGATTTGTTCCACCATGTCTTCCACACGTTAGTGCTCTCCATATTGCCTTTTCTCCCCGAAGTCTGACCGATTCTGCAGAGCAGCACGAAGCTAATGTCGCACGAGGTCTTAAGGCTGCCATAAACAACCCCAGGGTCTCTGATGAAGCCAAAGAGAGCGCTCAACAACGACTCGATGGTATGGAAGGTACCACAACGGAAACTACCACAACGGAGCACGAAAACCGCGTGCTGGGTGAGTGGCGTCAACCATCGTTCGGCAACCGCTTTCCTTATATCCCTTGCCTATCACAGGTGGATACAAAGCTACTTTGAACAGTGAGTTTCATCCGTGTACCATCCTGTAGACGCCAAACTTCTGACGCTTGTTCACTGCCAGACCCAAACACTTCCGAGGCCGCGAAAGACCATGCTCGTGAAATTCTGGACGCTGGCGGCGTGGCTGATTACACCGGATCCACTCAAGCTGAATTTGATGAACACCAAACTCGTGTTCTAGCCGGATACAAAGCCGCCATTAACAGTGCGTATAGCTCTTGCTCCCTTGATATTTGGAGTCATGATGCGATTGTTTTTCATTCAAATAGATCCCCGTGTATCTGCGGAGGCCAAACAGCATGCCGAAGAATATCTGAAAGAGCAAGGAGCGCTTTGAGCGTTTGCCCTGTAGGACTGATTTTGTATAAGTTAGCGTAACTAGGAATTGTGTATAATTAGCGACGTCTACAGTCTTTCGAAAACAGCATTTTGGAGCCGCACCACTGGCACGTCGCGTCGCGTCCGTGTCCGTGTCACGTTACTCCTTTGCACGTGCTGATATTCAGCGGTCTGACTCTTATTACGTCAATGCTTGTGCCACGTTTTGGACGTTGCTATCGACCTCTTCGAGCGACCCAAAACCGGTCTCCCTAAACCAGTTAACTACAGGCCCATGGTTGCCGCCTGTTACCACTGGTCCTTCGAGTCGTTAGTGTTAGTGGTTAGGCTGACAGTGACCGGGACCCACTGACACACATATCAACACTTCAGCAAGCGAAAAGGGCTACTTACAAGTGAGCTTGAATCCACTTGCTTTGCCGCAGGACCCCTGGCACTCCCCACAGGTATGATCCGGATGAAAAGTGGCCAATTTTTGTGGGATCTCTGACTCCTTCCGGATGAAAAGTGGCCAAATCTTTGCCCACCAAGGGGTGGATCTTCCGGATAAAAATCGAGATTTTCGGGTATGTCTTGAGAACCTAATTTAGGGGGCATTGCCAGGAGTCCTGCAGGAACAGATGTTGCGGCCCATAGCCAGTAACACCTGGGACATTTGCGAGAACAAGCGCAAGCTTGGCTACTTTTAATTTACCTCATTCATGAATGCCGGTGGATCGCGTCGGGTAAATTATCAAAATGAGTAAGCTATTTTCCCGCTCAGTATAGCTCCAACTTTGCTTTGGAACCTTGGATGGCATGCGCAGCTTCTGATTGATTGTGATAGCAACGGGTACTGAAGCCCTGTAGCGGGCCGCTCAAGGCAATCCACAAAGCCTTCCCGTCTATTTGGGGGCTCTTGAGCTCGTGCAACGGTGGGTTCTCTCGTAATTTGTTACTTCAAAACGCATGGAAGAGACCAGACGTGACTAGAATTCTCTTGGTCCCGTTTGTCAATGCATCATTCTGACCACGTCAACATATATGTTGCAGAGCCTTCGGGAAGGATCGTCAAGAGTCAAAGCGAAAGGACGTTGCAAGGAAACCTCGGAGGACCCACTGCTAGCAATGCCCGAGATGTATGTTCCCGAAACATCCCCCTCCCCCAAATTATCTGTATTCGGAATTCGCACTTTTCATCCGGATCCGGATCATACCTCTGGGGTTAGCTATTCGGCAACCTGATTTCAAGCGTGATGTCGGAGGGAGCTGGCCAGCAGAACCTGGTTGCTACGCTCTACTTATACGCTTCGGGGAGGGCCTAGCGCTAAAATTACGCAATCCGAACTTCGGTGTGGTTGCGCAGCTGTTGGTTGCCGTTGGATTGTGTGTTCGAGATCAGAAGGCCAGAGCTATCCGGAAGCCGTGGAGGCTTATATATCATATAGTAGTATATTATGGTTCAAGGGCCAAGGACCCCACCTTCTCCCCATATCCCGTCAATCCGACTGTAGGAGGCCGTCGCTTTCGCGTCGTCGACGCTAAAACCCGTCGTTTCATCACCTTGGGCTGGACCTTTCCCTCTTTTTCGACCGTTTATCGACTCCCCCTCTGTCTTCCTTTAAGGTATGTCCGTCGAGCCTATACCGCACTGCAGTGGGAACTCACAGTATACCGTTAGTATGAAGTCAGTTACAGACGCATCTTCCTCCACTAAAACCGCTACCCCAACTATCCCATCCGTTTCCACCTCCACTACTTCTAATGCCCCGGTGGGCAAGGTGACCCAAGATAGTGAAGGTTCAGTATCGGAACCACCACATATTTCTTCCTCTGAGCGTCGACTAGTCGACCCCTCTCGAAACGATGTTGTTCATTACACCTATAAAGGCGGTCAGACGGCTGTGATGACCGGGGGTGTAATGCTCGGGTTGGGAACCAGTTCTCATCCCCCGAACGATGTCGGTCTGTTTTCAACGAGGAGTGGTCCTAATGAAGGAGGAGCGAAGAAAGCTTTGTCTCGTGGCAAGGGATCTTACAATGCTGGAGGAGTTGGCCAGAAATTTGGTCATACGCGAGGTTCAGACTCGGCAGATTGGAGAAAACAATAGATTTCGGATGTCTTTCTGGAGGGTTTCGTTTATCGTATGTACACTTAGTTCAGTCGATCGGTCTATCGCTTTCGTTGTACTTATTTCACTAATGTTTGTCATTTTCTTTCAAATTACCCTCAACTTCGCTCTTTCGGAGGTGCCCTTGATAAGGCTGTAAGCAAGCATTTCTCAATGGTCTTCATTCATGACCGACTGTGAATTTATGTCCGGTGACACCTCATGCCGGTTTACACTGTTCTAGTGGCTGAACACTGAACACAAATGTACCATCCCCCTCTTCTCTCTCATTTCCGGGAAACTAACATCCTCTTCCTCGTCCATGCTTTGAAAAAAGAGGGGAATTTATACATATTTGAATCGAACTGGTGATGGACTAGACGACTTTCCAGTTGCTTTCCAGACGTATACATCGTACACTGAGAGTTCGCTGCGACTCGACGGCCTGAGATCATTCTGATTCAATGGAGATGATGCCCCTGGCTGCTGTATGTTGGCAGTGTGAAAGAAGATCAGCAAAGCTAAATTTCATTCCTGCAAATCCGGCATGAAAGTAGTAGCACGGAGTTGAATTACTGGGTTGACCGGTCAACAGGACGGTCTTAGTGTGGGAATTTCGGTGGCGTGCGGCCATGTGCTGTTAAAGCGAGGGCTCGCGCGCCGAGTCTTGTTTCAAACTTGCATATTCACGACATACTAGTTATCCCTGAGCCCTCTTTTTACTCTCTTTTGCGTCTCCGTGGTCTTGTACATTGGCGGTAGCTTTTCATATTTGACGTTCTCTGATGTCGAACAGCTTCAGGCATACAGACCTTTTGGGTAGAAACCTGGAGCTCTTTGAGGGACGGGACGGTTTTCAAATTCAAAGCAACCCGAATTTCAATTACTATGGATTTTCAACGCGTCTGGGAACTCTCATTCTTTTTTTCGCTCGTCAAGTCCGCCCGATCTCGTTTGAAGTTCGTCCATGTAGCTCAAGCCTTCAGGCTTTTTGAGTCTCTATCGATTGTCGCTCCAATTCATCTGTGGACTACACTTAGGATCCGATTGTCAGGGCATGGGAGGAATCTTAATCAGAGTCTTGGTAGGTGACGTTACACCGAGAATCTCCCCTGTCAACATGGGTCTCATTCTATTGTCGTCAAGGTTTTATCTCTTGGTGAAAGGCTATGTGGTCATACATGTGCATTGAACGTATTGAGCCCTGACAAGCTACATTCACCCTGGTGTATCTTTAGTAAGCCCTTCAAGCAAGCGCACTTCAGTGCGATTCTATCCGGATGATCTATGGTCTTTTGCTTAATGAAGCCAAAAAGACTAAGGGACATATCTGCCTGTTCTGGTTCTGGTTTGTCTTTCATGTTCGACCTCATGTTCACCACATCAGCACACCGCTCAACATGAACTTTCAACAGCTCATCCGTGCTTGGGGTTCTTGAGTTGATGTTTCGCCTCTTCGGAGATTCAATGATTGAACACCGGGCGCAGGTAGTTAAATTGATTTGATGTTTCAAGTTTCAACCTCCTCCGCTCACGCGCTACTAGACGTCTGTATAAAGAGCATGCTTTGTGAAACGATGTTGTCCCTCATCGCAGATCGGCTCCTTCCAACCCCCCGCCTTCTCTCGTCTCTCCTTTAAATCTTGTCGCTCGTTTTTTTCTTTTTTTTTTTGCGTTCAATATCTAATGGTCTCCTCTATTCTTCTGCGAGTGTCTGTGCTCGCTCTCGGGCTATTTCCGCAGATTGTATTTGCTGCTCCTGTCACCGACAAAACTGAGCTTTTGATCTCCAAGGTCAAGGCGCGTCTCTCGGAGATGGACCTTTTGAGGTGTGTATCGAATTGTTTCCTCCCTAGATACAGATCCTAATCCCTCGATGGTTACGACACCCTATAGTTGGGAGATCGGAACCTACGCTCAAGCCATTCTCGAACTCGATGCCCCAGAATACTCCACCCTCACCGCCCAGTCGCTTCCTTTACCGAGAGACATCACGCCTACCATTCAATCCGTCTTACAAATTGTGAGGAATGTTATCGCGGAGAATCGTAACACATCTATTGAAGGACCTCAACCTATCATGCCAGATGGCTCTGCCGGCGATCCTGCTTCAATTGGGCCTGCCGTCCTCCTAGCTGAATGGACAAAGCGATCAGGCGATAACGTATCATACTTGCAAGTTGCGGAAGACGAAATCAACTACTTATTTTCGGACGCTGTTCCTAAAACATCGGACGGGGCGATTTCACATCGAGTTGCTCAGCTTCAGCTTTGGTACGTCAATTACCACCCGTGTCCGTTAATTTGAATTTCATTCGGCCAACTCGTGGTTGTGTTTTTCAGGAATGATAATATGTACATGGTACCTCCTTTCTTCGCGCAATACGGTGTTCAAACCCAGAACACGTCTATGATCGAGGCTGCGTACAAGCAAATCACGCTTTACCGTAGTTACTGTCTCGATATACTCGATGGCGGTCTATGGAAGCATGTTGTTCTCGGAGGTAGCGAGACTCCTATTGATCTGAAGCATTGGGCCACTGGTACGTGATAGTGCCACACCCTTCGGCGCAATCGACATCCTGACTAGATTGATGTCTTTTTTAGGTCTAGGCTGGGTTACCACTGGTTTACTTCGTGTTTGGTCTACCGTTGCCAAGTCCGAGTTCGCTGGTCAATTCACCCAACAACAAAATAATCTCATTGATTGGGTAAAAGAGGTTCACGAAGCTGTTTGGCCATTCTTGGTGCGTTAAAAAATCTGTTCTGAGAGCTTCTTCTAAAGTTCTCGTATCCAGCCTGATACCAATACGTTCAATAACTACGTCGATATCCCCGCCGGTCTTATCAACGACTCCTTCCCTGATGCCGCATCTGGCGCTTTATTGGCTGCCTCTGCCTACCGTCTGTCAGTTTTGACAGGCGAGCACAAATATGTTGCTCAAGCTGAGAACATCCGAAACACGCTCTTCACGCCCTTCCAGAATGGAACTTACCTTCACTTCACGGAAGATGGATGGCTGCAACCTGTTGTCGACCCTCATTGGTATTCCAGAGCAGGTGGAAAGAGTGCTGAAGGCCAAGCATTTGTGTTGATGATGTACGCTGCTCATCGGGATTGGGTGGCTGCTGGCAGTAACGGAGACTACTAAACTTGGCGTCTATGTACGATTGACCTGGGTGCCGGAATTCAGACCTCCGTACGCCACATGTATTCAAATACGGGACCAGGCTAATAGTTTTTTGGGGCATCTTCGGTTTTTTCCTTCAAATTTTCTAGTACGTACTACTCTTCGCGGTTCGTTGTTCTTTGCCGTGCTATCCTTGGTATTCTACGTAGTACACTCCTTTCTGAATAATCTTTCTATATTGAAGCAGCTCTCACTACATACTGCCCGTCAGACGTAGAGACCTGTCTCTCAGACAAGATGCCAAGTGGCAAGCGGACAGTCTGAGTTTCCAAAAAAATGCAGGCTGTTTCACGTGGTGACCGGATCTTCCATATTTGGGCTGATGAGGACGGCCGTCCTCATCGTTGAGCTTGATTTAAGTAATCCTCGACTCCAACTATCATCATCTCCCTTACATCTCTGTGATTCATTTATTCCCCCTCTTCGCTCGAAAGTCAGTTTGTTCGGTGTGTGCTAGATTATTTTTCTAGTGTGGATACTTTTACTTACTGACGAGGACACCAGATTCGAATCCAATAACCTCACTACAATCCTCGCTGGTCAGATTTTCAGGTAGTTTTCGTACGGGCGTGGTAAGTACTTTCTCGTTACTCTAACTGATCGTAGTAAGATTGACAATCAACGGCACCTTAAAGTTGTAGGTTATTTTACTTTTTTGGAGAAGTGGAATTAGGCTCGCACTCCACGCAATCAAGCAATGGAGAAGGAAGCTTCTCATCGTCTTGGATCCACCAGCGTTGGCGGTCACAAAGATAACTACACTCATCCCCACGCTCAAACACTGTACATGCCCATTGCCTCGCCTCCAACCCCGGCGCCATCTCCAGAACCTGATCCAGTCGACGTACCTCGGTTTCAAGCTCTGAATCTCAAGGGTGAAACATCACCAACACTCCCTGATGCATCAGGCAGTAACTCTAGAAACCGACTGCAAGAAATCCATTCATTTTTGTCAACATGCACCCCGAGCGAAATTCTCTACATCTCGCAATCTATCGCACCTCTTCTTAAACGCGATTTTCTTCGATGTCTCCCCGTAGAACTGGGATTGCACATATTGAGCTTCGTTGATGATCCACGAACATTAGCTAATGCTGCTTCTGTTAGTCGCTGGTGGAATAGTTTGATTACGGGGCCGGTTAATGAGAGTGGGTGGAGAAGAATGTGTTACCTTTGGGGATTTCTGTCTCCAGAAGGTTCGGGAAAGCCGATATACGGAGGAGACGAGAGTGATACTTCATCCTCCCAGACAGGAAGCAGGGAAAACGACACCATCCGTAGGAATAGGGAGGGGAGGTACAGAAAGCACAAGGGCAAGGAGAGGGCATCAGATCAAGGGAGTTCTGAAGACGAATCAGACCCTCTTTATTCCCTGGAACAATACGCAAACTTACCGATGGATCCGGCGTTAGAATGGATAACGTCCAAGAAGCGAAGAGAGCTCCAGGATAAGGGAAAAGGAAAGGCTTTCTCATCACCTACTTCCGTGTCCACGACACGAAGACGGTCGTTCAAAGATCACTTCATATATTCATTCAAGCTTAGTGAGTAATCTCGCTGTAGTTCTGCACTTTTCTCGTAAAGCTGATTCCTATTTTTTTTTTCTTTAGCGACCAACTGGCGCAATGGTGGCCAACTGCTTCGTGCTCATCGCACACCGACATCCTCATCTGCCTCCCCTGACAACGTTATCACTTCTCTTGCCCTCAATAATGAATGGGTCATTGTCGGGTTAGCAAACTCAAGGATACATGTATTTAGCGGAAGAACTGGAGTCTTGGCAAGAACGCTGGTTGGTCACGAATCAGGCGTATGGGCGGTCTGTTTAGTGGCAGCCAATGGAAAAGAAGCTCAAAGTGAAGTGGTGACACCCGACTCAGATCTTGACAATACGCCATCTCCTCCACCCCGAAATCGACATAGCTGGAACAATCTTCCAGGGGGTGAGGGTGGACGAAACGCGACTACGTCATCGGGTTTGCAAGGTCGCCGGGGAAGGAAACAGAGGCTGTTCATTGCACCTTTTGACGAAGACGAGGAACAGGGACGTTCACAGGAAACACAGTACGTTCCACCTGCGATGCGAGTGGCACTGGGTATGGATTTGAACATGTTTGGTGAAGATGAAGGCATTGCTGATGACGATGACGAATTGCTGCGGGAAGAGGCTTCAGGGACAGCATCTTCCTTCGGTGTCGATGGGGTTCGTGTGGATACAGGCAAGCCCAGTGAACCATCGGGGTGCTCAGAGGGCTGGGGACAGCCGAACGCACTTGTTGTGAGCGGAGGTTGTGATAAGACTTTGAGGGTATGGGATGTCTTGTCGGGGTGAGTGAATACGCGATCGAGTTTCAACGTTTTCTGATGCTCCGCTCTTATAGGTATTGCATCTATGTTCTTCGTGGCCACACTTCCACAATACGATGCATCAAAGTTCTACATAACCGACCTTTAGCCATCTCTGGATCGAGGGATACCACTCTCAGGGTTTGGGATGTCAGGCGGGGGAAGTTACTTAGGGTCCTGAGAGGACACACCAACAGCGTCCGATGTCTGGATGTCTGTGGAAATAAGGTTGTTAGTGGAAGCTATGACTGTACTTTAAAGGTGAGCTTTCCGTATCTTGTGCTTTCTTGAGACTTTAGCTGATTTGCCGTAGCTTTGGAATGTTGACACTGGAGAGTGTCTTCATACATTCAATGGGCATTTCTCTCAGGTTTATTCCGTTGCTTTTGATGGTGTGAGGATCGTTTCCGGAGGACTAGATACGACTGTTAGGGTCTGGGACCCTGTTGAAGGGTGTGTTCCGCATTTCATCTAGCGCCGGCAAACGTTTTTTGATTTCATTCGATCCAGGCATTGTCTAGCTCTACTTCAGGGTCACGCAGCCCTTGTGTGTCAAGTCCAACTATCGCCATACTCTCATATCACCCCTACGGCGACTCTAGTGACCGGTGGATCCGATGGGAGAGTCATCACCTATACACTTCCTCACCCCAAGTCTTTTGATCATTCCTCCCCATTTTCCTCCACGACAACTTTCACACTCAAACAGCAATTGTTTGGTGATGAGGCAAACCCCCGTCCGCCCGGTATATCCACTCCCGATCCCGAACCTCAATACGGCATTCAACACAGACTCATGGCCCATGACTCCAGTGTCACCGCTTTGCAGTTTGATCAGCGATGGCTCCTCACTGGAGGTAATGACGGCAGAGTCAAGCTGTGGGACGTAAAGACCGGCGCACTTGTTCGGGAGTTGGGGGGTATCTCTAATTCCACGAGCTCTCGGGATGGGAACTCAAAATCCTCTTCGAAGACGCCGAGACGTTCGAGGAGTACTGGAAGGATTGGTTCGGATTCGAGAACCCCCGCTTTGGATGACGAAAGTAATGCAGGTAGTGCAAACCGCCTGGCTGGAGCGGTGGAATGTGTCTGGAAGGCCGGTTTTTCAAAGGGAGGGGAGGTTTATGTGATCATGTTCAAACATGGCGGAAAGAGTGTCATGGAAATCTGGAGTATGAGGCCGGAGGATGTTGATGAGCTTTGAACGATTCTTTAACACCCTTCCCTCCGTACTATGCCGCGTTTCCCCGCAGTCTGTTCCAATCAACCTTTACTTTTTTGCGAGGCCAAATCGGTCCGTGTGTATCCTTACAATCTGGTTTCGGGCTAATAGATATCTCTCATAGAGTTTATCATTCAGACTGTTGTATTCAGGCCATCGCTTATTGTATCTTGCAGCCAACATGGTAACCTTGTACTTTTCAATGCGGTCCGACAGGCCAAACTGGACAGTAGGAGCTGAACCAGGCTGAACCGCGGGCCTGAAAGTGGTTGTCGTCATACGAGGCGGCGTTTCTATCGCATGACACTGGGCGGGAGGCTGCGGTGACCCCGGTCAGCGTTGACAGATCACAAATTAAGTCGTGGTTCGAGCAACTTATGATAGTGACAAGAGTCAAGGCGCAAATCATCGATCGAATTTGGGCGTGGGCCTAGTCCATTCCTGAAGCATCATTGATTCAAGACCGGAGTCCTGTCACGGAAGTTGGACTAATTTGAACCACAAAAGTTCACTACAGATCCGATTTCAGTGAGCCTTGGCTCAGGCAGTTGAGTCATTCTGTATAAATTTAGCGTTCTGGACTCCACCATCTGAGACTAATTATTGCCATGTTTCCGCTCAAACTGATTTCATTTCCATCCTAAAGAAAGCTTGGAAGATTTAGGGAAAGCTGGTGTGTAAGGCTAGAGTTGTGGCGCATTGTCTAGCTTCAATTTGCCCCTACTAAAAGGTCGATAGAACTGACCTGCGGTTACGTATCCAGGAGTGGGTAGATGTATCTAAATCCAACACAAGAGTTCTTGCAGCAGAAACCACTTTTTTGGGAATTCGGAAATCGCGTTCCACCGGTGGATACATCTGACGTTCGGGACTTGCCTTGACCTTGCTCGAATAACACACGTTGCTCCCTACAACACACACACTGAGGTACAGATCAACTGATGTAAAGGCAGAAAATGTACTAATACGATTCAACTTGTCAAACTCTGATAGTCGGGATCACCTTGAACCGCAGTTCTTGGTGGGGTGGAGAAAGGTCTTCCGGTCTTCCTACTGCGGGCGATGGCCGTTTTTAGCCCATGATGACAAACATCGGGCCACTTTCTGAAAGGATGATGTCGCCAACTCCCGATGTGTCAGACTCTCTACCCCCACCTATCATTCATCTGTATCATTCCCCGAGTCCTTGGGGGGGAATTCATCACACTTTGGAAAAACAAACAAGCTGACAATGTAAACGAATGGCCCGGGGCATTGAACCATGGGCTCTGCACTGGGCGCCTCAAGTTTCTATGGAGAGGAATGGAAGTTTATAGTGATTGACGCCTACCACTACACACAAATGAGCTCCCGCCGCTTGCTTTTACTCTATCTGGCAAAATAGACTTGTCCTGAGCGGTCCTCGGTTAAGATTCACGAAAGGTCTCCCACGACCCCATTCAAACGTCTCCACCGCATCCGCCCTTTGAAAACGCTGTTTTTTGCATATATTCCAAGAATAGTAAGTGCTGTTGTCGACCCGCGTAATAATGACTCACCACTATTTATTTCCTATCACGCCGTAGTTTTTATGAGCATCGTGTAGTTCATCGCTATCACCCCTCACTCTAGCAAGTTCCAAATGCAGCAAGTCCAAAACGTATAAAAAGAGTAATACAATCACGTCTTCAATCTCGTTCCTGCTCTTCCTTCTACCACATCTGCCATTTGACGGGACAGAGAAGCACCTTTCTAGGCGGGCTGTCGCTGCTTTCCATACATTCCAACAAGACGACGCATCGCGATAGACCGAGAGGATCGGCATCTCTACGTCTGTTTTTAACTGCTGTAAGTATGAACCATCATGTCCTGCCAACAGGAGAAGCACTGACCTTGGTTTTTTTCATTTAATCAAGGCACTTCACTATGGCGCAAAGGACGGTGCGCTTCTCGAGAGAATCGACTACAGCTTCAACGGTTCCAGACAATCAACCTAGTACGTCACTGGACTCGACGGACCCGAGCGAGCCCACCACACCTAGTCCTCCACCACCGTTTCTAACGCCCACCGCAGAAGATTATGAGATCAACCCAAAGATAGATGGCATTCATGACATTCTCCAATTCAGATCGACCCCGAAATTGACTTTCGACGTCTCAAAGGACCCGACAACAATTCATTTATTGACCAAGGAGCTCACAGAGGACGAACGCCGAGAGCCGGCAACGATTCCAGCCGTGTCATACGTTAAGCTGGTGTCAAAGTACTTACCTTGGGAGATCGAAATTCTACCATCCTCGCCAGACGACAAGAACGCGTTTGTCTCCGTAGGAGACGTCCTTGAAGGACTGTACTGTGCACTGCGGATTCCAGTGACCGACAGGGAGTTCCAGGGCTGTGGAAATCAAGAGGACGTCAAAGCAGCATTCAAGGAGCGGTGCCGAGTCGTCGCTGATGAGCAGGGCGAGTCGGAGGCCGACTTTGAGCGTCGTGCAGGAATTAAAAGGGTAGATTTTCTGCAGGGGAACTTGCGGTTCTGCGGCTTGACCGAGCTTAAACCAAGAGCCAGGCACTTGAAGTTTAGTGTGAGGAAGCCGTAGTGGCGCTAGCAGTACGAAGAAGCTAGAATCGTTCGGTAAGACACTAGTTTCGTCTCAATTGTTACGAAAGTCCCTCACGCTTGGCCCAGTAGCTTTGATATTCGACGGTTTGTATTCAAGTTATGACGCTATAGTAATAGTCTGTTGGGCGAAGAAGGCCCGCTAATCCCCTAACCCTCGTAATGTAACATTTTGCTGTATGAATAAATATAGATGGTCAGGGACTGTTCCAATCTAAATACATTAACAATACACTTCTCGTACCGACAACAGCAAAAACGTCGTCTGACTGCTCATGAAGCCCATGGTTTCAATGACGGGTAACCCAACAGTCCTCATCTGCAAGAGAAAAACCAGAGCATCCTGAATTAAGACGAATTCAAAGGGGAGACCATCCCGAGAGCCCTCGAATTCAAATGATAGATCCAAATGATCGTCAAATAAGCATGTCAGGTCCGAACAACGTAACAGCTATCTGTTTAAAAAAAAGCGGCGTCAGTGAGAGTTAATCGAGAGAAGGGCCGCTGGATCCACTGCTGTGTCGTACGGCAACTGGCTCACCAGATGACAAGAACAGCTATCGGGAGAATTCCGAAGTCACCTTAGTCTTTTCTGTATGTCATCAATGGCATTTTCGGTCAGGAAGACAGATGAACGATCCTGTAAGGTTGTTGCGAGATTATTTTTTTTCGGAGATGCACGAGGCGGTGAAACCCGTGAAACTATGGTGATTGGTTGTTGCATCGCGTTATAGAACAGGACTAATCCCACGAAGGAAACGTTCCACATGAACAGTCATCGACGGTCGACCCGGCTAGAGAAAGAGCTCAGAAGGGGCCATGTTCCCGGGATAAGAGAAAAAGATGGCAAATAAGCTGTACCATTAGTGTTGCTTCTCCCCCTGATCTCTCCCGCGGTGCCAAGCTACTATTTTCGTATGTAAATTCCTGTCGTGAGAGATGATTTGCATAGCTCAGTGACTAACGCAGTCCAAGGCCTCCTATCCTTGAAAGCCTCGTGCACGGCAGCGCCCTAGTAAAACAGCAAAAAAAAAATTCGTTAGCCGGTGATCCCTATTAAATATGAGTTGTTGAGACAGAATCTCAGCTGAGAAATAACTGTATATGTAGGATCTTTTACTCAACATGATCACCCCGGTCAAAAGGAGAATTCTGCATTTTGGCGCTAGTGCGTTTTGCGTTCGTCGGAAACCAGAAAAGCTGGTGTCGCAGTAAGCAGCAACGCGATGGAGAACATTTTTCATCGAAAGTCATGGGCGATGCGAGGCAAGGGCGCGTGGGTCCGAAAATAAGTTTCTCACTTCAACACCGCGCAGATTACAAAGCAGAACCAGGGCACACAGGGCGACGGGTAATTCCACCTATGTACTCAACATCTCGTAAGGTCATTCAAATCAAATCAAATTGAAGCAGTGGAGAAATATGAGCTATGTAACGGGTTTGTTCTCACTATATTAAAATTTTTTCAAAAAAAATCAGTCAAGATCGCGAATAACGTCCACGGAGATCTCTCGAAGCAAAACCCCTTCTCTTTCCACACGATTGAGAAATAGAATGCCTCCTCCAAGTATCCCTCCTAGCAAACGTAGTCCCACATCCCCTACATTGCGTCTCCAACCACCTCAAATGGGTTCGTACATGCCTAAACACCTCCAAATACTTATAATCATTTTGACATCCCTCCCAACGACACCTTATTTTCGGGTCAATCTGCAAATGTGAGCCGTCATGGCCATGGCTATCCTCCAACCCAGAAGGCTGCTCAAATCCAGATCCATCGATCATGTCCGGTTCATGTCCAATAGAATCGAGATGATCGCGCAAGTGCTCATTAATCATATCTTCCGTCACGTTCTCCCCACAAACCGCCCATGTCCCCGAAGCGTAATCTGGTACCAACCAATGACAGACACCCTTCTTCTCCTTATCAGGCAGTGAGATACCGCCCAACGAACTCGAAGATGATGGAGGAGAGCAAGGCAGATTGCTTACATCATCAGCCTGCGGTGATGACAAGGGCGATTCGGATTTTCGTTTGGTCCCTCTCGTCTGAGACATCGACGATCCTGGAACGACCGGCACCCAGGGCCATTGGATGAGACCAGGAATGCTACCCGGTGGTACCTCCTCGGGACCTTCCCAACCGAATATCGGTCCGGAATAGTGACCAGGTCCATGTTCGTTCGGGGGTATTACATCGCTAGGCGATATAATCCCATCATTGAGCAGACTGTATTGATGAGAGGTCGTATGGTCAGAAAACCAGACTCTTGGGGAGTTCTGAACAGCTGGAAGTTGAATTTGCTGTGTTGGATCGGGAAACGATGATACGGTCTGCATTGGTGGATATTGCAACCTACAAAATAGAAAGAAAGAAGAGAGAGAGAATTTTCAGCATCCTATTAACCAGACGAAGAGAGAAAAACCAACATGGGATTTCCGAAAAAGGGGAAGGCTTGCTCGATATTGGGGTTCTGGAGTGCCGTCGCCGTTGCCATTGACCATCGTTCATCGTGAGGTGTAGAAAACGTTCCAAAGATGAGATCTCTGTTGTCTGCTGCAAAAGCAGTGGTGGACGCCCAAGGCAAGCTTGGAGCTCTGAAGTGATCATCGATCGTCAGTTTTGCGAAAGTGTTGAGTGGGTCGAGAAGAAGCGTCGAGTGATGATTAGAGGTTGCAGAGTGATGCGTAGAGTTTGCAGGGGGTTGAACATGGTCCCTTGACAAGGAGAACGTTGATTAGGGAACGGTCGACAAGCACATAAAAAAAAAACGACAAAAATACCTTGTGCAACTAAATGAAGAGGACGCAAACAATTCGATCGACTCGTGGGTCCCAGGGAGGGCAAGGGACGACGACTCGTTGACGGGGGGTACTTGAATAGTCGGCGACGAAAAGTTTGGAGAGCGACTGTCGCTCGGCGGGGAGAGAACATAATCGGGCGACGAGATATCGTCACCGTCACCGTCATCTCCGAACAACTCAACTCTAACTTGAGCAAACATTTGTTCGTAATTCAAATCGACATTCGAAGGCTCTTGTTCGATATTTTGGCTGAGACCAGTGTCTCCGGAAACCGATTCCGAGCTGGAGGACAAGGAAGCACGAGGAGGGGGGAAACAACAAACAGGAATGAAGTTGAACAAATGATGTACTGGGTAGGTGAACAGACTTACTGGGAGAAATCGGGATACTGGAGTTCACCAGGAAAATCGGGATACTGGAGTTCACCAGAAAAATAGGGATACTGGAGTTCACCAAGGGCGGTGAAGTCAGGGTACTGAAGTTCACCAAGGACGGGAAAACCAGAAAAGTCGTCCGAAGCGTTCATGGTTGGAGAAGATTGTAAGAGCCATCCTGGAGGATACCGGTTTATATGTCACTCATGCTTCGGGCAAAGCAGTCGAGTTGACTGTGGCATAAATTCGTGCATGAACTTTTTTGGGGGGGGATCAAGCGGACAGTCAGCGATTGGCAGCGGTAAAGTCAAAGCGGACGCCGCAAGAAAGGAGACATCGTCTTTTGCAGAGTCGTAGGGATCGCCGAGAACAAACTCTGCTTCGCTGGAGGTCCCTAGTCCTGGCGTCTCATACACTATCATAATATCCACCGTTACGAAGGGCACGAAGATTATCAGTGCTAATCAACGAAAACAAACGAGGACTTGAGCCGTGCTTGTTCTGAGCGCAAGGACCAGAAAAAGGGTGACATCAGCACTAACCTGCCACAACCTGTATCCCTGCCTTTTTTGTATTTCTTCACAGCGGGAGCTTTGCCCGAAATGACGAAATCCCATGATTTTCATTCAAAGAGGATGGTCCCAGCCGCTCCAAATCCTGACAGCTTGTAAACTTGTCGATGGTCCGTTCATCGGCGTGCAATTGTTCGACGAGATCGGTAATCTTCACAAAGCCGTGGAGGGCGTTGAAATCGGAATAGGACAATCGGTGCGCAACACTTTTGCTATCCAATGTGCTCGGCAAATTCCCGAAAACATAGGGAGCCTCCCAGATGCTCAAAAATTCCCCCGATCACATTTGCTTGGGAACACAGTTCGCATAAGCGACTTCTCTCATCCTTCATAGCTTCGATTGCTACAACGCTGAGTTTGTAAAGAGATTCTCTGCGCTGGGAAGCGCTCTAAGACGAGAAAAAACCAAAACCCCCGAGAAGCCGGAAGACACTCACCGATGATTCGTCGCGTCTTTCCTCACTCACCACTGGGATCACGGTTCCGCAAGCCTAGCGATACTTCCTTTTTCGTAAAATGCTAACAACCTTCACGTCCTACGCGGCCTAAAAGGGTGGGTGTCTTCAAGTTCGACTACAACTCCAGTACAAACATTCTCATCCCTCCCTTTTTTCCCCAGAATTGAGAAACGGATAAAACCTTGACATGGCCACAAAAATTGATTTTAATCGCAAGAAGAAATGGAGATTTTGATCTTTGGATGAAAGGTGTTGGTTGGCATAAGAGAAGAATCGATGGACGGTGGAGTGTTTAACGTTTATGAAGCGAGGGGACCTGGAGGCTTGATGTCATCTGTCTGTTATACGGTATACCATTGCGAAAGAGGACGAAAGCGCACCTCATTCTCACTCCAGATTCAACGACTGAGACTGATTCCTGATTGTCCTCCTCCGCCCAGTCAAAAACCAGCTGCAAAAATCTGACCACCATAAACGTGAAAGAAGATCTGACAGCGAATGGCCCCACCTAGGATGCAGGTTTGCAAAGTGTAGCAAAAAGGAGAAATGGTAAGGAGCGCATATATGAACCTGCGCAGCATACGCTGATAGGTTTGTCACTATAGTTGATTATAAGCAAAGCTGGGTTATTACGCACCTTTTCCAAGCCTCGACGTACAACATGTCAAATACGACGATGGGCGAGGCAGAAGGCCCAAGAAACCTCCTCAGGAGTCCTTATACTCAGATGGACTGCGTACCCTGATTCAGACCTTCATATATGCGCATGACACAAAACGAAACGAGCTCGCAAGAGTTTCGCTTTTTTTTTCTATTTCCCAGTCAACAATAGTCGCGAGGACGTCGTAATCGTATACGGTATAGCCAAGTCGCTACCGCAAAGTGTTGAAGAACGTTCCATTGGTAGCATTCCGTGGTTTAGAGGCCTCTATCATGGGGGGAGAGAGAGGATTCCGGGTGTCCGGAAGAGAAGTTTCCTTTTCAAGTTCCGCGTTGTTGACCGTGACGCCATCTCAGGCCCAGGCCCAGGTACCGTTGGTAGATAAATCTTGTCTTCCAGTCAATCATACATTCCTCAACGTAAACAAGCATTTTCATCTCCCAAAAATCAAAACCCATAGTAGTCCCGAGCTTGCTTTCAAGCTACGAGGTGTCTTTGAAAGATTCAAAGTCATCTAGAAGAATGTGAACAAGATCGTGAACGTCATTGCCTGTCGTGCACAAGGAACATATATGCATGTGAGTAGTCGAAATTAGTATCACTCGATCCGTACATTGACACAAATCGCAAAGTAGCAAGTAGTATCGACCAAAAGGGAAGCCTTCAGCTTCACACTCGAAAACTCTGACCGGAGGAGCCTAAGAAAAAGCCGCAAACGTGTTTACTGCTACCGTGGAGAACGGCTTCAATTCGTAAAACGGGAATTAGCTTCTGGGCAATCATGCAGGTTGGAAATACACTCACCGATGATTCGCAATCTTTCCTTGACGACCACCACCACTGGGATCACCCTCCCGCAAGCCTGGTCTGTAAGAGCGATCGTTCCTCTGGGCAATAGAATCCTAACAACGTTCACGTTCTATGCGGCCAAAAGAGTGTCTTCCATTGCCACTTGTGGAGCTCAAGTATTTTTCATCCCTCAGATGGAGGTATAGATCTTGGATGAAGGGGTTGGAGAGAAGAAATGAACACGGTGAAGGTTTATCTTCAAAAACTCGTGGCCTGATACGGCGTCAGAAATCTACTCGCACTACATTTAGGCGGAGTTACGTCTATGTAAAAGATGTTTGGGGATTCACTTAGTGTCATATGAAAATGTCGGCTGGCACCGGATGTCGAGCAACTGCCTAATAATTTAATTACAACTTATAATATAGTACCTATAAGCAAACTTTCAGCGCCCGCTTCCTCCAGCCCCACACAGGAAACCTCCGTGGATCCTCGATCCACTTTTCCAACACCGCCATCTCACTTTCAGACTTTACCTCCAAACTCGCATTCTTAGCTCTCTCCGTCCAACATCTAAAATTCTCCACATCTTCAAGAGCGCCATAACACATGGCAATAACATCAATATGCTTCTTATACGCGAACAATTCAACACCTTCTTGAGCTCTCGTCTGCAAAGCCCACAAATGGAGCTTGATCAAGCCATCATCCGAAGAGGTCTTGTCCGAATACCAAGCATCAAACGAAGGTACACCATCGTGTGAGGAACCAGAACCAAACTCTCGAAGCTCTTGCCGGTTCACGTCAGATTGAGCAGACACTTTAGATGCACTCCAGTGAACATCGCAGTGCTGACAAAAACAATCGAAACCATAGAGCACTTTGAGTTGTCGACGACGTTCAGAGCGAGGTTGGAGACAGTCAATGTAAGGTATCGTGATCTCTGAACCCGACGAGATCGGTCGAACTGCTTCTAGGACGACTGAAAATGAAAATGGGTCCCATCGCCACATGGCGTTCGGTCCGCAACTGGGGATGACATTCAGAACAAAGGAAAATTTTCTTTAAAAAAAAGGGGGCGCACCTATGATTGACCCTCGACATGTCAAGAAACAACCCAATACACTTTTTCGATCCAATCTCAACTTTTAGACCATTGGTTTTCAAAATGCCTTCCAGCGTGGATTCAGTGGATTTCGTAGTATGGGCATCCGTGAGGTTGAAAACGGCTGTCCTGACGTTCGAGTCGAGTAACTGATCGACGTTGTCACCAGCCGCAAAGGTAGTGGACGATACTACCAAGACAGGACGTTCAACGAGGATGACCCCACCACGAGGTATATTCCGAGTGGCGAGGATTCCATAACCTGCACTACGTCGATCGGTGTTGCTGTTGCACAAAGAGACTTGGTAAGTATTCGAACAAGGTCGGGTGTTGGAATAAGTATTAGGAATGGACGCTGCTGAATCGGGCTCTAGTAGCGCTACGCAAGGGGAACCAACCGCAAACGAGATTTTCTGGATGCAGACGTCGGAGGAGGAGGACGAGAAGATGCTCGGGATTTGGTGAGTGTCGGAGATGGGGGTTGCGAAGGGTCGTTGGCGTCGGCGAGAGGTATCATTGTTGGAGTCAGACTTTCGACGTTTTGGTGTTGACTTCTTGGGAGGACGCTGTGGCTGGAGAATGGAAGACGGTCTACGTTTACGAGTTGGTGAAGGATGAGACATTGTAGGTGGGTTGGGTATTGAGAAGGAGTGTTTGCGTTTTAACGGAATCATGGTTGTCAAGGGTCTAGATTCCGATCCAACCACCATAACCAACCGCTGAGCTCGATTAGGGTATGAATAGCAGAGAACTTAAAGTTGTTGTTCAAGGGAAGCTATGAACGATCGATCACAACACCTCGTGTCCAGCTCCAACGGACACACGCACGTGCGATTCACGTGCTGATAATGGTTTTTTCCGTCCACTTCCAGCTCAGTGAAGCACCGCCTTGTCAACAGCGTTCGATCCAGAGGTGTACAATGCTCTTCTAAGGGTAGAGGGTTCGTAGTCACTGCGCGTTCATCGACATCCTCCGAAGTAGTCGTCCTGTTGAGTAACACGCCAGCGTGCCTCCTTTTTTGGGTTTTCTTCGGGCATCTGACTTTGAGAACAAGGTAACAACTGACTAAATGCCGGGAGACATCGGTGAAGGAGACTCTTCACGCCCTATAGTCACGCATTTTTAGACTTCCGATAAGAAAAAACGAGCACTAGTAAAGACAAGTTACGTTCTGGCAAATCCTTCGTTGCATCCTGTAATGTCCGAGTTCTGCAGATCGACGAATCGTGGTTTTCTTTTTCAATACTGGTCATTTGACGCTTCTGAAGTTAAAGTCTTTGAAGAAAACCAAATGAGATAAGTTATAGCGTACGTATCGTGTCATTACCTGACTAGACTCTCGGTTTCTACTACCCCAGGTCACTTCTATGATCCGATCTCTGAAAATCCCAATACAAGTCATTCGCGCTGAGTAAGTTGACTACGGTAGCGAGGCCTATGACGCCAATTCCCGAAGCTGGGCCTGTCTGGAGGGCATTTACGTTGGGCTGGGATTGCAAATAGGTTAATGATGCACCCCAAAGACATATCATCTTGGCGTTGGCGTTATAAGACGAGATGGATGTATACCACGAAGAGAGGAAGGGTCGAGCCAAAATTGAAGTGAGGCCGATTGGGCGCCTTTGATAAGATAACGTCACATGACCGTATTAGTGATTGAGGTAAACAAGGCCAAAGGACGCGCCCTTTAAATTTTTCTCCTTTACGCCGTCGCCTAATGACTCGAATCGTACCACTTCCTCTCAATGGTTGCTCTCATTCAGCGCCCTGCTCCCACTTTCAAGGCTGATGCCGTCGTTGAAGGCCTTTTTCAAGAGGTCTCCCTCTCTGATTACCTCGGAAAATGGTAAGTGGCTCCTATACATCCGCCGGGACGAAACTAATTTTTATCCTCTAGGGTCGTTCTCTTCTTTTACCCAATGTACGCAAAGTTGATCCTTTGTCGCGACCTGTGCTCACATCTTCCATTTAAAAGGGACTTTACCTTTGTCTGCCCCACCGAGATTCTCGCTTTTAACGATTCTCTTGAACAATTCCAAAAGCTCGACACTGTCGTCCTTGGTGTCTCGACAGACTCCAAATATTCTCACTTTGCTTGGGCTAACCAACCACGGAAGGAGGGCGGACTAGGACCCAACCTGAAGCTTCCTTTAATCGCTGACCGTAACATGTCGATCTCTCGCAACTACGGTGTCTTGCTTGAAGACGAGGGGGTCGCGCTGAGAGGGCTATTCATCATCGATCCCAAGGGTACCTTGAGGTGCGTCCCTAACTGTTACGGCACCCTCATCCTGGCTAAAATATACTCCGTGTATGATTCAGGCAAATTACCGTCAATGACCTCCCCGTTGGCCGCTCAGTTGACGAGACCGTTCGTCTTGTGAAGGCTTTCCAATTCACTGTGCGTTCCTTTTCTTCATCTGGGTTTTCTCTTGCTAAGTTGCGGCTGGTGAATAGGACAAGCACGGAGAAGTTTGCCCTGCTAACTGGAGTGAAGGCGGCAAAACTATCAAGACTGACCACCCTAATGACTCTCTCGCATACTTCGGCACTACTGGTGTCAACGGTGAAGATACTTCCGGCTCAGCTAAGAAGCGTCAGCGTACTGAGTAAACCTTCTTTGTCCATCCAGGTAATGCTGCCGCCTGAGGGCAACAACCCATTTCATCTTCAATAAGATTAGATTGTGCTGACAGTTAGAACTTAGATTTAGACAAGAAGGGCAAAATATGCGGTATATATATTCCCATCTTAATTTCATTGCTCCGTGACCTCTACATTGTATTTTTTAGTTTTTGCTGGTCGGTACATATCATACAATCTCTTGCAATATAAATTTGCTTCATGTGGACCATGGCCTGTGCAATCAAAGCTGTTGCACTTCTGCGCTAAATCTGAAAGATGCAAAGGAAGGGAGAAGACTTGGTGTGCTTCCCCAGTTGATGCGCGATAACAATTTTATTTCTGCCACATAACCCACTGTGATCCTAACAGTGATCGCCAGCAAAAGATCTGGAGGGCAGTCCCGTGTCCGTATTCTAAGAATACAACGAGCTTCTGGTGTCCCATAACTCGTCTATATGAAGCCTCGTACCTACGACGAGTAGAGGCTAGATTATGTCGTCGGTGCTTTCACGACGCTCTGGTAGGCACTGCCACGATGCGCCTAAAATGAAATCATCACATGTCGATTTCGGCTTGACAACAGCCTTCTCACGGGCTAGCAATTAATCTTCTCTGTCAAAGATGAGATCAGTCCCTGTCTAGGGGGGGGGGTGGTTCCAAGTGAGCACGCCATCTTCGCCTCAAAATCACAAAATCGGTTCTAATCCACGTCAAATGATATAAAAGCGATCTGTCGTTTACCTGTTCTCTCACACCTCCCACTTTCACCTTTACAGGAAAAAAACCATACCTATGACTGACATCCCAAAGCACGATTATACTCTCCGTCTCGGTAGCGTTGCGCCTGATTTTGAAGCGGAGACGACTATCGGGAAGATCAAGTTTCATGAATGGCTTGGTGATTCGTGGGTATGTTTTCTTTGATTTATCGATCTCTGTTTTTTTTTTTTTTGCTTCGCTCTGACCACCCTTTGGTAGGGTATCTTGTTCTCTCATCCGGGAGACTTTACACCTGTGTGCACGACTGAGCTGGGTGAGGTAGCTCGTAGAGCGAAGGACTGGGAAGCAAGGAACACGAAGGTTATTGGTATTTCTGCTGATGATATTAAGGACCATCACCAGTGGGTTAAGGACATTAATGAGTTTGGGGGGAAGGTTGCCGGGCCTACTGATGTTCAGTTTCCTATCGTGCGTTTTGTCTTGCTTTTTTATGGGTATTGATTGTCTGAAAGGTGTTGATTTTTTCTTTTTTGGTGTAGATTGCGGATGCAGATCGAAAGATTTCTTATAGATATGACATGTTGGATTATCAGGATGCTACGAACAGGGACAAGAAAGGATTGCCTTTCACTGTGCGTTAATTTTTTTCGTCTATTGATTTTCTTTCAAGTTACTCATCGAGATAAACAAACACAGATCCGAACTGTCTTCGTTATCGATCCAAAGAAGATAATTCGTCTCAAATTGGACTATCCAGCTGTCGCCGGACGCAACTTTGACGAGATCATTCGTGTTCTTGATGCCATTCAACTTGGTGACAAGCACCGAATTGCTACTCCTGTTAATTGGAAGCAGGGAGATGATGTTGTTGTTCATGCTAGTGTTAGTACTGAGGAGGCCAAGACGCTTTTCCCGGATCATAAAGTGCATTTCGTACGTTTATTTTTTTTTCGTTGTTCAGTTGAATCGGAAACTGATCAGCTCGAAATGTTTTTTTTTGTAGCCATACCTGAGGACTACGCCTCTCAAGGTTTGAGGGAATGTATGAAGTTGCGTTTGGTTTCGTCTATGTATATGTAAAATACTGAGATATGGTGTACTCTGTGTGTTACCCAGACGAATTTTTTTCTCTTCTTGTATTTGATGCATCGATGAGCCTAGTGTCGGCGGCATTTGCCGCTTTTGTACGTGTTTGTCGATCGGCTTACACCGTCGCCGCTTGCGTGCGCACCGTTTGCCAGAACTACCTTGCCATCAATCGACAAATGGACTCGCTCAGTATGCCCCCGCTGTTCCCTCGATTGAGAATTTCTTCCCCTTCCTTTGCATAATACAGTTTGATTTTTTAACCTCACGCAACATCTAATCACCGGGGCACCCCACCTGACAGGGTTTTGTATTTTATGGGTGCTGTAACTTTGCAGCTGTAAATCTGAAGCGTGTTTCTGACTGCTCTCTGTGGTATTATGGACTGATAAAAGTGCGGGAGGAACATGGTGCTTGGGATGGCGGACGTCCCCGACTTTTTTTCAGTCGTGCCATACGATTACAGATACGTTCTTACAAGCTTTGATCGATGAGTTCGTTGAGCCGTCGTTCCATTCCCAAGTTGAAGTTGAAACGGCGGTGAAACTGATCTTTGTTATTTGGTCAGTGATTACCACTACGGCGATAGCAACTTTTCTTCTGCGTATCTAAGTATGTATTTCCAGATTACGACAGCACGATGCACAGGAGTGAAACGGCTATGGATGTAAAAGAACGTCAAGGAGACGGCGGCCGGCGAATTTTCAATTTACGGAGCGGTGATAGCTCCGAATAACGGTTATTACACCGATCTTCCCGCCGTCGTTGACTTTGAGCTCTGGGATGTCTGGGCATGAAAACGAATTTCACGTTTCACTCCACTCTTTGTTAAAACGCTGATACCCTACGATATCCTCCAGTCCTTTCAAACCCAAAAGATTGCTCCTTCGTTCAAGTTGGCCATTGGATAGACCGGATGCATCCACGGTGGTCGAGTTGGACGACTACCTCACTTCAACTTCTCATCCTCGTTACGACATTACCTGCCATCTCCAATGCGCAAGACGCCCTTACGGACGCACAAATTTCTAATGTTAGAGCACGACTAGCTGAGCGTGCTCTTCTTAGGTGTGTCCCAGCTCTCGAGTGAAGATACCGATCTGACTCAATTTTTGTAGCTGGGAGATCGGTACCCGCGCACAAGCACTTCTCGAACTCGATGCCCCAGATTATTCCGTCTTTTCTTCTAAACGTCCGTTTCCCCAAGATGGGCAGAGTCGCATCAGCGACGTCTTGACGATCGCGAGGGATGTCGTTCGAAACCAAACACAAACAACGAATTCGAACGGCACGACTTCTACCTCGACCTCGACTAGCACAGGTCCACTGCCGCTGATGAGGGACGATAGCGCGGCCGACCCAGCATCCATCGGACCAGCTGTTCTTCTCGCCGCTTGGACGAATTCGCAGAACCAAGATGGATCTGGATTGAACTATACGGCAGCGGCGAAGAGTCAACTGGAGTATTTGTATTCGAGTGCGGTGCCTAAGACTAGTGATGGTGCGATCTCGCATAGGGTTCCAGAGGTGCAGTTGTGGTAAGTGAGCGACGTTTTGCCTTTGTTTTTTTGGGGGGTTTTACAGAATTTCTTTGTTTGATTCTATCATGTTCAGGAGCGATTTTGTTTATATGGTCCCGCCATTTCTCGCGTACTATGGTGTTCAGACGGGTAACGCGACTTTGATTGCGGCTGCATATGAGCAGATAAAGTTGTATCGAAATTACCTTATGGACAAGGACGCTGGGAATTTATGGAAACATGTGTTGTTGGGCTCGAATCGCTCGGGGTTTCCGGCTAATGACAATGGACACTGGGCTACAGGTTTTTTTTTTTTTGTGACTCTCGAACTATCGCGAGTTACTTTATGATGTTTCATCTTAGGCAACGGGTGGGCCGCGGCTGGAATGCTTCGAGTGTTAGCGACGATAAAGTACTCATCCTATGCGAGCTCTTTTGAGAGTGAACAGGCTGACCTTGTCAATTGGACGAAGGAAATTCACAAGGCGATGTACTCTTCTTTGGTAAATTTATTCATCAAATTCTTTTTTTAAACTTGGGCTTTCCTGTTTATCTTTTCTCGAGTGTACACCTACTAAATAACCCTTATAGGACTCGACGAATATCTTTACAAACTACGTCGTTCATTCTTCCAAGAAATCTCACAGTGGAAACACGTCCTTTTACGATGCTGCATCTACGGCTCTCATGGCAACAACCGTTTACCGTCTCGCTCTCCTTTCAGATGAATACCATTATCTCTCCAACGCCGAGAACTCTCGAAGAACGCTTTTTGCTAATAACAGTGACGGATCAATGAGACATTTCACTTCGGACGGGTGGTTGACTCCCGTCGTTAATCCGCATTGGTATGGGGCGGAGGGAGAGAAGAGTCCGGAGGGTCAAGCTTTTGTTTTGATGATGCATGCTGCGCATAGAGATTGGGTTCAGGGGGGATCGAAGGGCGCAAATTCGGCGAGTAAACTGGTGATGATGTGGGGGGGAGATCACCGAGTTGGTTGGATCGTCGTTGGATTCTTGGTCTTCAGCGGAATGTGGGTTGTGCACTAGGAGTGCGGTTGAAAACTCGGACTTGATATACCCTCGAATACTCATCCTGGTATCACCATCGTACTAGCATTACTAGTTTACTGTATCGAGCCTAACGGTCGTAGTACAGATACCTCTCAAACTTGAAACGAGAGAGACCATCGGGCAAGAGTCTACTCAACCCCAATAATGTATAATATAGCCACATGTAGCTCTCACTCGCACCATCGGAGTCGGAATACTCAAAGGAACTGAAGAAAGGTTATCGTATGATGAGCCATAGCGTTCAGAACGGACGGGTCTCTTCACGTTGAATAGAGGCGTGGTGAAGCCCGTAATAAGGAGTTGCTCATGAGAAGCAGCAAAAGTGGGGAGGGAATATATGAACCCCGTTTATTAGTATAGTTTTTGAGAGATTCAAGCGGATCGAGCAGGCCCGAGATGGAGACACCGTCCACCCCGAACGTGAAAACGGACTAAATGATGGTTTGCCGCAATAATGAAATATCAAAATCCATATTGAACATGTACATAATCTGAGCCTTGTAAGTTGAACAAAAAAATTTGTCCAAAAGAACAGAACTTCAGCGACTTTTCTGGATCTCCGTAAAGTCAAAGAGCTCGTTCAGCTTGTAACGAGACGATGAGATATGAAAGTAGACAAAATTTTTCCTAAAGTTGAGCCAACAGTCCAAAGCTGGCTGATTACCAGCCAATCCCTTCAAGATATTCCTGTCGGCTTCAACGATTTCGTCAGCTAGGCGTTTGAGTGCTTCGTACTTTGTGATTCCAGCCTCCCTCGCGAGCATAGTCACAAAGTTCTCGTCGTCTTGCGCAAGTTCTTCCTTGTAAAACGAGAGCACGTCGCTGTAATGATAATCATCAGATGAAGAGAAATCTAATAAATGAATCGTACTTCAGGCCATTGATGCAAGTGTTCAAGTGAGGCATGCATTGGATGTACCCAGCAACCTCAATTTCTTTCGGGAATATGAACATTGCAAAGGCCACGGAAATTCCAGACAACATCCGACAGTAAGCCGCAAAGTCAGGCGAGTCCAGGCTCTAGAAAAGGAAAAGTTAGAAAAGGTTTTCGTGCGGGCGTGTTGTCTACGACTTACAGCCATCTTCTGAATTTCCATGTCCATCATCAAAGAAGATATAAAATCCAGCGTTGACGTGACGATCAAATTAGACTGTAGTCGGCCATAATACTGAGGCATATCGAAAAGTACTTTCGCCGTAGCGTCGAGGATAGGGTTATCCTGCGGGAGTCCCTTCACCAACCGTTCGCTGAAACCTTCCATCTGTTCGTAGATTTTTTGGAAGTGATCATCCAACGCTATATGTGTTGCTGTAAAGAACGCGATATGCACTTGATTGCGTTTCGGAAGATGGGAAAAGGCGCTGCAGGCAAGTTCGACTCCGATGTAGAGGCATGTCCCGAACCAGGGATAAAGGGATGATGGAAAATTGAATTTGGACTCCAGCAGTTCCTTGCATTCGTCGTACAAGTCTTGGTCGACTGGAAAGTTTGGTTCGAATGGAATGCTGCAGCTCATGAGGAGCTCATGAACCGTGTTTTTGATACGGGATTTCGTGGACAATGTGCAAGCCTACTGATAGAGCGCTTGCCACTAAGACCTCCGTTTCCCGTTTTCCCCCCTGATCGTCGATCATTGACTTGTTTATTACCGTTGTAGCTAGGATTACATACACACACTCTCTTCTTCCTGTACCACCATCTTCCTCTAGCTAGAGCCCGCCTTTTCATCTCTCAATCCAGTCGTTGCACCCGTGACTTCTTTGTGTGATATTCTCAGTAAAGCCTTACTTCGTGTTTTCTGTGCTATTTACATAGCACAGGTTTCCACTTTTTTTTTCACGTGCACGACGACTGTAATAAGTATTGAACCTGAACAACGTCAACGGAACCGTGAACGATAACATTAAACGACCGTATAAAATTCAACGAGATAAACGAACGGCGAGGACATTTAAACGTAAAAGGAACGCTTAACCGAACCGAAACCGAAGCTTAATCGAAGGGAACCTCGTAAAATTTTGACGTGGCTCTGGAACCGAGTCACTGTCGTCCTTTAACCCTGAACCACCACCATCTTTTGTCTCGCTCAATCACTGCCCTCCAACCCCAACTCTTTCAACGCTTCTTTGCATGGTTTCCTTCCCTTTCCCCGTGAAAATCCTTTCAATTGCATTCCTTGGTAACCTGAAAGTAAGGACAGAACTGCTTTCCCGCCGTTTATCGTCTAAACAGCGCATATAGTCACAGCAAAACTGTTGCTCCCATTCTTACAACTTACCTTCTTGTCGTCGGACGACGAAGCCGACTCGAGTTACACGACTGGGTCAGATAACAATACCTCCACCACCGATTCCGCCAGATCTCTTGCACTCGACGATGAAGATTTGCTTCTGAGTCACGACCACGAATCCGATTCTTCTGACGACGAAACCTCCTACGCTATGTCTACCCCTGTCCCTGACAAAAACGGCTATGCTACTATCTCCATGCCATCTGTTCGTAACCCACCTATGTGGTCTGCAGGCGAACTCAACCACGATAACATTTCCATGGGCCAGTGCCATGCTAATTCCTACCTACGTCACAAAGGCAATGGCGCTGAGAAAGCAATTGGCGCCGCCATGGATATTCAGATCGGTTTTGACGGCAACGTTGAGCTCGCAAACTGGTATCAGACGAATTCGGCCCAGCTCAATGAACTGGATCTCGATGGGTTCTTTACGAAAGTACGTGAACGATTCCTCCCCACCCGTTGGGCTGCCCAATGGGCGGCTCAGATCGCCAACCAGCCACAGGGCGAACGTTCTTTCAAAGTATGGGCTGAAGAAGCGCAATTCAGGAATAAAGGTCTCGCGGGTCTACCTGAGGCCTTATCCGAACCCACCCTCATTGACCGCCTCATGGCGAACATGGTCCCCTGGTTGCGCGAAGCACTCATGGATGAGTCTGCTGCCTCCACCGTCATCCGTGATCTAGCGTTGAAGCTGAACGATGGTTTGGCTAAGTCTGAGGACAACCAAACCTTCACACATTGGATCTCATTAATCGATAAAGTCGAACGCAACTACATTACACAATCACAAACCTTCCAGCTCATGCTCAACAAACGCTTGGCTGCCGCCGCAGGTATTGGGAAATCCAATAACACCACTGTCCCCATGGCTGTGGCCCCCGCTCAGTATCCTGTAGCAGCTGCCCCCACGCCGTATTCTGCTTCTGGTCCTCCATCGTATCCCCCTTCGAATGCAAACTCTCGTTCGAGAGCTCCTCCAAATGTCTGGGGCGCTCCACGCGCGGCTCCCTACCCTCAGTCTACTTCCTCATCCCCATACCCTGACAAACTTATGGAACCTGAGAAGGATTTGCTATCGCTTCTTGTGGGCTGTTTTACTTGCCGGGCTCCGTGGCAATCTCATCGTTCTACACCTTGAGGTCAACAACCTATCTGTGAACCGGCTCTCCGTGCGAACTACGAAGTTAGGGATATCGCTTGGGTCAAGAAATGGATCGAGATGTATCCCTTGGGCTTTGACACCACACGTGGCCGCTCCGGCAACCCCATGCAGCCTCAGCCCTCCACCTGGGCTGAATTTCGCTCAAAAATCTACTCGATGACGGATAACGAGCACCTGGCTGTTGCAAAGGTTAAGGCAATGTTACGCGACTATGAGGCCAGGCACCCTACCAATACGGTGGCCACTGTCCACGTCGGTCGCAGTTATGTGGCTGCTGTCCAATGACGAACCAGCTTCCCTCCCTCTTATGTTTCTTACTCTTCCTCTGCTGTTGTTGGTACCAACGACGGCTCCTTCGAAACCGATTATAACACGTTGTTGCAGCTGTTTTAGAGAATTTACCTATTTCTCGACATTTTGGCAGTTTTGGAGTAATAACAACCTATTATTGTTATGAGAACCAAGGAATATTAAAGTACTAGAGTGAGGCCCGAGCTGCTAGTAAAAGGACTC
>MU127801.1:634334-654616 GCA_014904975.1 Marasmius fiardii PR-910 | reverse complement strand
GGAGCCTTACCACCTGAGGATGAGGAACCAGGAACCCTGGTTTGAGATTGCCGAGGGAGTCGAATGGTGTCTTCCTCAGCTGTGGGTCCATCTTCCATAAGGCGATTGATCTGACTGACGAGAGCACTCGCATTGCGGCGAATGCCCTCGAGGTTAATAGAAGTGGTGGACGAGCCAAACACTTCGGAATGGTAGGAGATCCACTCACGGATCGAGTCGAACGCAGGCATTATAACCCCCAAATCCGCCTTCACGTTGTCGAAGTCCGCCAATCCGTTAAGCCCCAGCGGATTCGCCTGCTGTTCAAGTGTACGCTCCATCTCAATATCCCCTTCCCCTTCTGGGCCTCCTTCAGTGGACGCTGGTGAACTCGCCCTGCTTAAAGGTCGAGCAGTGGATGGTGAACCAGACTCCTCCCTGATCACAGACGATGACCTGGAACGGGTCTGACTAGGCACTGTTGAGCGGTACCGACCTCTGGCCTCGGTACTCAATGCTGATGACGACGAGCTGCTTGCAGATGCTGCTGGTGTCGAGGATTCCACTCGAGGAGAAAAAACAGCTCTTGTGGTGGGGGGTGCGGAACCAGATGATCTGGCAGCCGCAGTTGAGGCAGAACTGCTCCTGCCCGAGCCGCGGCCCCTTGGAGGTCCTCCTGAGTCGGAAGACATTGACTATGTCGATTTTCGTTGGTACTTTAGAATAAATCTGGCGACCTGCTGGAGGGTAGTGATTTTGCGATGCTGGTTTTTGAAGTTCCCACGGTCGATGGTCGCGGTACCTGGAAGAGGAAGGTGTCTAGTTAACCTAGTATTCGTCGTGTATTCTACTAAATAGTGCCAAAAATGAAGCATATTCAAGGGTTTTCATTCCGGCGCGCATCACCGCAGTCGTCCAGACTCGAACTCACATCTTACATCACTGCCCTAATGTAAAACATTCCAAGAACATTGACTATGTCGTTGGTCTTGCTCAGTTCTTGAAGAAGAACCCTAGGGTGTTCGCCTTCAGTGATCCAGCCCCTCGGGCTGGTGTTGGGTGAATATTTCGGGGCTCAGCATAGGTGCCTGTCAGACCCTTCAGGGTGGTGTGGGGTGTGCAGCCGGGCATAGGCCGTGTGTCGGTAAAGGGACGTGGCACTAGGGTGCACCGGGCCCTGGGGTGGACATCTTATTTCCTTGACGCTTAACTGCGGATAGGGGCGTCTGTTCCCTGGTTGTGGGCAGGGGACCTTTATATATAGGAGTTGGGGGATTTTTCTTTTTCTGGCATAATACTAGCGTACTCAGCTCGTTGTTTGTATGTAGGTAGAGTGCCGGGGCCGGACTGCGATCGGGCACTGGGATAAAAATGGCAGATTTAAAAAAAAAAAAAAAAAAAGAGAGGAACATGCATTAAGCGCGTCCTTCATCTCTAGCGCACTGAATCTAACCCAAGCTCTCTCAGTGGAAGGCTCAAGATTGTCTAAGAAGGAGAGGTCAACTTCGCTCTCCGCTGCAGCATTGTATGTCCCATGCAAAGCTTGCCATAGTTCATCAAGCATCCTACATTGCTGTCCCTTAAATGAGATGGCATCTATAGAGGGTAATTTCTGCTGCTGGATCTAGGACATAAGATCCCAGGGCCGAGCGTTGGTGGTAGCTATTTCTTTGATCCGATCATCAAAGAACGTACATTTGGAAGACTTGACAGTCCTCCAGAAATCGCCCCAAGATTCCCGGGACGGATTCCCATGGTAGAGGTCTAGAGCGTCAGAACACCCCTTATTCCACCACGGCTTAGATTTGCGTGTGATTCGGGACTTCTTTGAGCAAGAATTCCAGGCCTCACACATGTGATTCCCAAATAGCTCCACCGCAAGGGAGAGCAGTTCAGGAGATGACAGGTCTTGGCTAACAAACGTAGCCAACTCCTCAGACAGGTGTTCAAGGAAAGCCTCCTCTTGGTCACCCCCTTTGGGGAGGGTGCGAATTTCCACAAAGGGGGAACACCCCAAGTCAAGGACAATTGAGATCAGAACATGGTCCGACGGTCCTTTGAGGTCGACTTCGCATCTCGGTCTATTCGAGAGCACTTCGTCCAACGTTCCTCTTCCAGGTACCGCGACCACCGACCATGGGAAATTCGAAAACCAGCATCGCAAAAACACTACCCTCCAGCAGGTCGCCAGAGTCTCTCTAAAGTACTAACGAAATTCAGCATCGTCAATGTCCTCTGAGCCAGGAGGACCATCAAGGGGTCGTGGTTCGGGCAGGAGTAGTTCTGCCTCGACTGCGGCTGCCAGATCATCTGGTTCCGCACCCCTCACCACAAGAGCAGTTTTTTCTCCTCGAGTGGAATCTTCGACACCAGCAGCTTCTGCAAGCAGCTCGTCATCATCAGCTTTGAGTACTGAAGCCAGGGGTCGGTACTGCTCTACTGTGCCCAGTCAGACTTGGTCCAGGTCATCATCAGTGATCAGGGAAGAATCTGGCTCACCATCTACCACTCGTCCTTTAAGCAGAGCGAGTTCACCAGCATCCACCGAAGGAGGCCCAGGAGGGGAAGGGGATATCGAGATGGAGCGAACACTTGAGCAGCAGGCAAATCCGTTGGGGCTTAACGGATTGTCGGGTTACGATAATGTGTCGGCGGATTTGGAGGTTATTCTGCCTGCGTTCAAATCGATCCATGAGTGGATCTCTTATCATTCTGAAGTCCTCGGTTCATCTGCCACTTCCATCAACCTTGAGGGTATTTGCCGAAACGTGGGAACTCTCGTTAGTCAAATCAGTCGTCTGCTGGACGACGGGCCCACAGCTGAGGAGGACACCGTTCAACTCCCTCGGCAGTCTCAAACCAGGACTCCTGGCCTCTCGCCTTCAGGTGGAACTGCTCCACCTGGTGGTAAATCTGCAGGCGGTGGTGAATCCATGAACATGGATCCCCCTGTTATTCCTTCAGGCCCATCCTTGTCGAAAGGCAAGGGGAAGGCTGTCCTAGGGAGGGGTCCCCCTCCCAGCGTCGACAGGTCTACTAGACCTAGTAGGCGTCCCGCCAGGGTCATCCCTACATATGCTTCGGCTGCTAGGAAAGGCGCTGCAGTACCTGAAGCGGTCATTGCCATGGCAAGGGCTGCTCCCTCCCTTCCTGCTAGCCGTATTGCAGAGGCAGGTCGAGTTATCGCTGGACAGAGTAAGGGCAAGTCTAAGGCCCGGTCTTATCCAAGTTTTACAACGTCTGGACCTAGTCACCGACAGGTTCTCGTTACATTTGACAAGGAGTGGGGAATCCCACCCATGAACCTTGCCGTTGTATCTGCGACCGTTAGCACTGCTCTTAGAAATGGGGGTAGACGCCTAAAGATCGTTTCTACCCAGCTAGCTTACGAAGGCTGGTCTCTCGCTACGTCTGTGGTGGCTACCAATGCAGAAATAGAGATCATTTGTGATCGTATCCGGAAGCTTCTCCCCCAGGAAAAACGAGGCACCGACTCGTTCTGGGTAGGCCCCCCATCTTCGACGTCTTACTTGCGAGTGTTGGATGTCCCTTATCTCAAACACATTGGAGACCCCAAGAGTGTTATCACCGCAGAGGAGGTGCAAGAGCAGTTTAGGCACTCCCCCCTCCATGAAGATCTTTTGGTCCTTACGGGCCAACCACGGGTGGTACGCAACTCTTCCAAGAGTATGACCGCCACTGTCTACTTCAATCTCTGGGACTCTCAGACAGGAACCAGAGTGAAGCGAGTCATCGACAGACAAATCCATATGTTTGGACGGGTCTGCTATATCAGGTCTACTATAGCCAACCCAGGTTCCCCCATGTGCACTCGCTGCTGCAGGTAGGGTCACTCGATTAATGCATGCAGGGCTCCCCAGTTTAGGCGCCCTCGCTGCTCAGGTCCTCACACCAACGATGAACATCGTGCGGTGTCCACATGCTGCAGAGGAAAACCTAAGGCTGATCCTCTGGTTCCTCCCACTGAAGCTGGCAAGGAATGTCCCCACCAGCCCACCTGCCTCAACTGTAGGGGCAAACATTCAGCGCTCTCTAAAGAATGCTCATTCTGGCGCCACCACTTCGATCGTACTTGGATCGACGCTAAATATGCTGAGGTACGTAGCTTTCGTTCTACTACAAGGCGTTTCACTCACCCACTGCCCATAGCTTGATGCTGGACGACAGAATCAGGGTGGTTAGTTTCAACATTGCAAAGAACTATATGTACTTGGACGTGTTTCTCAAGAATTGTAAATTTGTTTACAATGTCATTTTCATACAAGAGCCTCCGTGGCGACTGATAAGACGCGCACCTTCAGCTAAGAATCCCTTAGGAGAAGCAGTTGTAGGTATGCCCAATCACCCCGACTGGACTCTCATAGTCAGACACTGGACAGACGAAGGGGAAAGACCACATGTTGCGGCATACATGTCTTTTTTTTTTTTTTATCTGCCATTTTTATCCTGGTGCCCGATCGCAGTCCAGCCCTGGCATTCTACCTACATACAAACAAGAGCTGAGTACGCTAGTATTATGCCAGAAAACAAATCTCCCAATCCCCACATATAAAGGTCCCACGCCCATAACCGGAGGACAGATCGCCCCCTGCACCAAAGAGGTGCCAGGGAAATGAGACGTCAACCCCGGGGCCCGGCGCACCCTAGTGCCACACCCCTTTACCAACACGCAGCCTTGCGGCATACATGTCAAAACATATTGCCATGCTGCGTCCATCCACTCGGTTCGACGTTATTGATGACCGGGATGTCATTATCCTCTCTCTCACATCAAAGTCAGGTACGTCACATTTACTTAACGTATACTCCGACGATAATGGCACGGCTATCAGGAAACTGTCAGCCGTGTCGGATCACATCCCGGAACTCTCCTATATGGGGGGAGATTTCAATTGTCACTCGTCCGAATGGGACCCTGGTTTTCAGGAGAGCCCTGGAGGGCGGGCCGAGGAGCTGTTAGGACTACCCTCTTGTCATATGTCGACGATGGAACTGTAGCTTCTCAGTCCAAGTCGCTGGACGACAATTGCCACACCCTCATAAGGTCGTATGGTTTCCTCCATGCCCTTTTTGAAATGGCGGGATTGATTCTAGAACATGGGAAGACAGAGGCCTTCCACTTTACGAGATCCAACGATGGGTACCTCCCATCACTAGACCTCAAGTTTGCCCCATATACTGGGGACATGCCCCTTACCCCCAAGTTAATTTGGAGGTATCTGGGATTCTTCTTTGATCGCAAACTTCTGTTTAAGGAGCACGTCAAATTCTACGCTACTAAGTCCCTCACGACTGTTATAGCCATGAGGATGCTTGGTAATTCCTCGAGGGGCATCACTGCCCTTCAAAAACGTCTCTTATATCGGTCTTGCGTGGTGCCTATTGCCATGTACGGTTACCGGTTATGGTTCTTCCAGGGGTCTAAGAACAAAGCCATTATCAAGACTCTTAATTCGATGCAGCGTAAAGCTGCCCTATGGGTTACAGGTGCGTTTTGTACTTCTCCTACAGGGGGCATTGAGGCCCTTGCTGGCCTCATGCCCATCGATCTCCACCTCAAAAAGATGGCCGCTAGAGCCAATCTTCGAGTTCATACACTGACAAGTACCCACCCTACTCGCTCACTTCTCCTGCGGAACATGGCCAAAACGGCGATACCGCATCCTCTATCGTTTGCTAACCTGCCTGTCAATACAGGCAGGAAAGTGAGTGGTCCGATTGCTGATGCAGCTCGATCCGCATTAGAATTTACAGAGCCATTCGATTATACGAGTGACTTGGCCAGACCTGGAGAACGGGTCCAAGATCTCTTCTTGGACCAAATTACCTTTGACGAACGCCCTCGGAAGAAGCCTGATGAGGAAGCTTCTGGGGACGACGACAGAGTACCCCACCTCAATGATCTCTACTCAGAGTGTCGTGAGGATCCTCGCACGGTGTCTGTTGCTACCGACACCACAGTTCCCCCTACATCCAGACACCAAGCTGTGTCTGGATATGGGATATACACCAGAGGCAAACTTAGACATTGTGCTAGGTTTGTGTCTGGGAGAGTTACTGCTCCGGATGCAGAGCTCACTTCAATCAGATTCGCGGTTGAATACCTTATCTCGAGGAAGTTCGATTGCGATTGGATCGTCATATTCACTGACTCCAGAAAAGAAAAGAAAATCCCCCAATCTCACTGTATGAAGGTCCCCCGCCCGTAACCGGAGAACAGGTGGCCCCATCCACCAGAAGGTGTCAAGGAAGCAAGACGTCCATCCCAGGGCCCGGCGCACCCTAGTGCCACACCCCTTTACCGACACGCGGCCTATGCCCAGCTGCACACCCCGCACCACCCCGAAGGGTCTGATGGGCACCTATGCTGAGCCCCGAGATGTTTATCCGACACCAGCTCTAGGAGCTGGATCACTGAAGGAGAATGCCCGCAGGTTCTTCTTCAAAAACTGAGCAAGTCCAACGACATAATCGATGTTCTTGGAATGTTTTACATCAGGGCAATGATGTAGGACATGGGATCGAGTCTGAATGACTGCGGACTGAGAGTTTTCCGCTGACCAGCACGTACACAGACGCGAAGTATTCGGAATGTTAAATCTCCGGTAGTACTCGCCTACCGGAGCATGGTTAGTGATGCATCTAACAGCTCTAGCAACCAGAGTGTTAGAGTCACCAAGTTTGGACAGCCACGTACCTCCTTTGATGTACGACGGTTGTAGAGATTTGCCTTTCAGGCCCTTCATCTCAAGAAATTGGGATCCATGGTATGGAGCGTGCTGGAAGCGTGAAACCCACACGTCCTGACACGAGGACGTAGCTTGTTTACGCAAGTAATCAAGTGATGTGATAGTTGTGGGGCCCACCCTAACAGAGGGCAGGTCCCGGACGAACTGATGTGCTTCGAAATGAATGCCCCACTCTGCTTTAGAGGGAACTTCAACGAAGAGGATAGAGTGATGGACGGACTTGGACAACCAAGCCGTGAGGTGCTTGCACACTACCAGGGAGTCAGCCTGGCCTGAGTGTATGGAGGGATCAACCGATCTCTTTGCAGCCGCAATTGAGTCTGTGAAAACAACAATTCGATCACAGTCAAAATTCCTCGTAACAAGGTATTCGACCGTGAAACGAATGGACGTAAGCTCCGCATCCAGAGCAGTGACTCTACCAGATGCAAACCTAGCACAATGTCTGAGTTTGCCTCTCGTGTATATTCCGTATCTGGACACCGCTTGGTGTCTGGAGGTAGGGGGTACTGTGGCATCAGTAGCAACTGATACTGTACGAGGGTCCTCGCGGCACTCTAAGTAGAGCTCATCAAGGTGAGATACTCTGTCGTCGTCCTCAGAAGCTTCCTCATCAGGTTTCTTCCGAGGGCGTTCGTCAAAGGTGATTTGGTCCAAGAAAAGATCTCGGACCTGTTCTCCAGGTTTGGCCAAGTCACTCGAGTAGTCGAATGACTCTGTGAATTCCAACGCAGATCTAACTGCATCAGCAATCGGTCCATTCACCTTCCTACCCATGTTAATAGGCAAGTTAGCAAATGATAGAGGGTGCGGTAGTGCCATCTCGGCCATATTCCGTGGGAGGAGCGAACGAGTAGGGTGTGTACTCGTCAGCGTGTGTACCTGAAGATTGGCTCTGAGTGCCATCTTCTTGAGGTGGAGATCGATAGGCATGAGGCCTGCAAGGGCCTCAACGCCACCAGTAGGAGAAGTACGAAACGCACCTGTGACCCAAAGGGCAGCTTTACGCTGCATCGAGTTGAGGATCTTGATAGTAGTTTTGCTTTTAGATCCCTGGAAGAGCCATAACCGGTAGCCGTACGTGGCAATAGGCACCACGCACGACCGGTAAAGGAGGCGTTTTTGAAGGGCAGTGATGCCCCTTGAGGAATTACCAAGCATCCTCATGGCCATTACAGTCGTGAGGGACTTGGTAGCGTAATACTTGACGTGTTCTTTAAACAGAAGCTTTCTGTCAAAGAAAAACCCCAGATACCTCCAAATTAATTTGGGGGTAAGGGGAGTGTCCCCGGTGTACGGGGCAAACTTAAGGTCTAACGAAGGCAGATATCCATCGTTCGATCTCGTAAAGTGGAAGGCTTCAGTCTTCCCATGTTCAAGGACTAACCCCGCCATATTGAAGAGGGCATGGAGAAACCCATATGACCTAACGAGAGTGCGGCAGTTGTCGTCTAATGCTTTGGACTGTGCTGCAACAGTGCCATCATCAACATACGACAGGAGGGTCGTCTTAAGACCGACACTCCGAGCCGTGTATTCGTACGCTTTCATAATCGGCGCAACATATAGTGCAGACAGAACCGGGGACAAGGCAGAGCCCTGCCCTACCCCCACTTCCGCCTTGAATGGACCTGACTCAAAGGGGCCCCACTTGTACACAGTGCTCCTTCCAACAAGGTATGATGAAAAGAAAATCCTAAGAGCCTCAGGAAATCCTTGAAACTCCATGAATCTCAACAGAGCGTCATGGTTGAGGGATGGGAAAAATTGTGCAATGTCGAAAGCCACCACACTCGTTTTTAACCCTTTAGCCCACCCTGCTCGCACGAGATGGGTGAGGAACGCCCCCGCATCTTCAGTGGACCGCTGCCGGACCCCTCCGAATTGGTTAGGATGGACAAGGTCATACTTGACCATGTCAAACTGAAGACGATTTGAGATCATCTTCTCGATAAGCTTCCCCAAGGTGTTGAGGAGCACAATCGGCCTAAAAGATTTAGGCGTGTCGTAGGTCGGTTTCCCTGGTTTGGGGATAATAACTGTAACCGATTCCTTAAAATGAGAGGGCCAATGACCCGTGTCAATGCACGCATCGGCCACCTGAAGAATGCCCTCCTCGCACTCTTTGCGAGTCATGACGGATTTGAGAAACGACCACGTGACGTGGTCAGGTCCCGGCGCTGAATGTGATGAACATGCACAAAGCGCGTCCCTCAGCTCCATCGCACTGAATTTTACCCAGGTTCTCTCAGGAGAGGACTCCAGGTCATCTAAGAATGAGAGGTCTACTTCCCTCTCCGCCGCAGCATTGTATGTCCCGTGCAAGGCTTGCCACAGTTCATCGAGTGATCTACATTGCCGTCCCTGAAACGAGATGGCATCTGTAGGAGGCAATTTCCGCTGCTGGATCCAGGACATCAAGTTCCAGGGCCTAGCATTGGTAGAAGCTATTTCTTTGATTCGTTCATCAAAGAACATGCATTTAGAGGATTTGACCACCCTCTGGAATTCGCCCCAGGAATCCCGAGACGGACTCCCACGGTAATAATCAAGGGCGTCAGAGCACCCCTGATTCCACCATGGTTTGGACTTGCATGTGATCTGGGCACTCTTAGAACATCGATTCCAGGCTTCACGCATATGATTTCCGAATAGCTCCACAGCCAGCGAGAGCAGTTCGGAAGACAACATGTCTTGGCTCACGAATGTAGCCAATCCATCAGACAGATGTTCGAGGAATGCTTCCTCTTGCTCACCCCCCTTGGGGAGGGTTCTTATTTCGACCAAGGGCGATCACCCTAAGTCTAGAACCACCGAAACTGGTATGTGGTCTGATGGTCCTTTGAGCTCTACCTCGCGCCTCGATTTGGTCGATAGCACTTCGTCAGATGTCACGAACACAAGGTCCAGAACCAACGATCTAGACCTTTGCGTCCGCGGAATAAACGTGGGCCCAGGGTTTTCACACTCTGAGCGCCCAAGTCCAAGAACAGCTGCCAATGAAAGCAACTCCTCGGCCCGCCCTCTGGGACTACCCTGGAAACCAGGGTCCCATTCGGACGAGTGACAGTTGAAATCTCCACCCATGTAGGAGAGTTCCGGGATGCGATCCGACACGGCACTCAGTTTCCTGATAGCCATGCCATTATCGTCAGAGTACACGTTAAGGAGATGTGACGCACCTGATTTTGACGTGAGAGAAAGGATGAGAACATCCCGGTCGTCGATGACGTCGAACCGGGTAGATGGGCGCAACGTGGAAATACGTTTAGACACGTATGCCGCGACGCGTGGCCTTTCCCCTTCCTCTGTCCGGTGTCTAACCATGACAGTCCAGTCGGGGTGATTTGGCATACCTACAACTACTTCCCCCAGGGGGTCTTTAGCTGATGGTGCACGTCTTATCAATCGCCATGGCGGCTCTTGAATGAATACAACATCGTAAATAACTTTACAAGTTTCGAGTAATACGTCCAGATACATATAGTTCTTGGCAACGTTGAAACTAAGCACCCTGATTCTGTCGTCTAGCATCAAGCTATGGGCAGTGGGTGAGTGGAACGCCTTGTAGTAGAGCGGATACTACGTACCTCGGCATATTTGGCATCGATCCAGACCCGATCGAAGCGGTGGCGCCAGAATGGACATTCTTTTGAGAGCGCAGAATGCTTGCCCCGGCAGTTGGGGCAGATGGGCTGGTGGGGACAATCCTTACCAGCTTCGGTGGGAGGAACCGGAGGGTTAGCCTTGGGTTTTCCTCTACAACACGCTGACACCGCACGGTGTTCATCATTGGTGTGTGGACCTGAGCACTTAGGGCACCTAAACTGAGGGGCCCTGCATGCATTAATCGAGTGACCCCATCTGCAGCAGCGGGTGCACATGGGGGAACCTGGGTTGGCCGTGGTCGACCGGATGTAGCAGACCCTTCCAAACATATGGATTTGCCTGTCAATGACTCTCTTCGCTCTAGTCCCTGTTTGGGAGTCCCAGAGGTTGAAGTAAACCGTGGCAGACGTACTCTTTAGCGAGTTACGGACCACTCGTGGTTGGTCTGTAAGGACCAAAAGATCTTCATGAAGGGGGGAGTGCCTAAACTGCTCCTGCACCTCCTCTGCGGTGATAACACTTTTGGGGTCTCCAATGTGTTTGAGATAAGAAACGTCCAGCACCCGAAGGTAGGACGTCGAAGATGGGGGGCCCACCCAGAACGAGTCAGTACCCCATCTATCCTGGGGGAGAAGCTCCTGGATGCGATCACGAATGATCTCTATTTCTATGTTGGTAGCCACCGCAGACGTAGCAAGGGACCAGCCTTCATAGGCTAGTTGGGTAGAGACACCCTTAAGACGTCTACCCCCATTTCTGAGAGCAGCGCTTACGGTTGCAGAAACAACGGCAAGGTTCATGGGTGGAATTCCCCGCTCCTTGTCAAAGGTAACGAGGACCTGTCGACGACTAGGTCCTGACATTGTGAAACTTGGATAAGACCGGGCCTTTGACTTGCCCTTACTCTTTCCAGCGATAACACGACCTGCTTCCACAATGCGGCTAGCAGGAAGGGAGGGAGCAGCCCTTGCCATAGCAATGACTGCTTCAGGTACAGCAGCGCCTTTCCTAGCAGCTGAGGCATATGTAGGAATGACCCTTGCGGGGCGTCTGTTCGGTCTGGTGGACCTGTCGACGCTAGGAGGGGGACCCCTCCCAAGAACGGCCTTTCCCTTGCCTTTCGACATGGGTAGGCCTGAAGGAATAACAGGGGGATCCACATTCATGGATTCGCCACCGCCTGCGGATGTGCCCCCAAGTGGAGCCTTTCCACCTGAAGTCGAGGGGCCAGAGGTTCTGGTCTGAGATTGCCAGGGGAGTCGAACAGTGTCTTCCTCGGCTGTAGGGCCATCATCCAGGAGACGATTGATCTGACTAACGAGAGCTCCAGCATTGTGGCGGATGCCCTCGAGGTTTATGGAAGTGGCAGATGAACCAAAGACTTCCGAATGATAAGAGATCCACTCACGGATCGAGTTGAACGCAGGCAATATGACCCTCAAATCTGCCATCACATTGTCGAAACCCGCCAATCCGTTAAGCCCCAACGGATTTGCCTGCTGCTCAAGTGAACGCTCCATCTCTATATCCCCTTCCCCTCCTGGGCCTCCTTTGGTGGACGCTGGTGAGCTCGCCCTGCTTAAAGGTCGAGCGGTGGATGGTGAGCCAGACTCCTCCCTGATCACAGACGATGACCTGGAGCGGGTCTGACTAGGCACGGTTGAACGGTACCGACCTCTGGCCTCGGTACTCAAAGCTGATGACGACGAGCTGCTTGAAGAGGCTGCTGGTGTCGAAGATTCCACTCGAGGAGAGAAAACTGCTCTTGTGGTGGGGGGTGCGGAACCAGATGATCTGGCAGCCGCAGTCGAGGCAGAACTGCTCCTGCCCGAACCGCGACCCCTTGGAGGTCCTCCTGAGTCGGAAGACATTGGCTATGTCGATTTTCGTTGGTACTTTAGAATGAATCTGGCAACCTGCTAGAGGGTAGTGTTTTTGCGATGCTGGTTTTCGAAATTCCCATGGTCAATGGTCGCGGTACCTGGAAGAGGAAGGTTTTTTGAGATGAAGGGCCTCCAGGGCAAACCTCTACAGCCATCATATATCAAAGGAGGTACGTGGTTGTCAAAACTTGGTGACTCCGTCGCTCTTACTGCAAGAGTGGTCAGATGCATCACAAACCATGCTCCGGTAGGTGAGTACTACTGCAGATTTAATATTCCGAACACTTCACGGCTATGTACGTGTTGTTTTTTTTTTTTTTTTTTTTAATCTGCCATTTTTATCCCGGTGCCCGATCGCAGTCCAGCCCCAGCACTCTACCTACATACAAACAACGAGCTGAGTACGCTAGTATTATGCCAGAAAAAGAAAATCCCCCAACTCCAATATATAAAAGTCCCCCGCCTGTAACCAGAGAACAGATAGCCCAATCCACCACAGAGGGTGTCAAGGAATAAAGACATCTATCCCAGGGCCCAGCGCACCCTAGTGCCACACCCCTTTACTGACACGCGGCCTATGCCCGGCTGCACACCCCGCACCACCCCAAGGGGTCTGGTGGGCACCTATGCCGAGCCCCGAGAGATTCATCCAACACCAGCCCGAGGAGCTGGATCACCGAAGGAGAACACCTGCGGGTTCTTCTTCAAAAACTGAGCAAGTCCAACGACATAGTCGATGTTTTTGGAATGTTTTACATCAGGGCAATGATGTAGGACATGGGTTCGAGTCTGGACGACTGCAGACTGAGAATTTTCCGCTGACCAACACGTACACAGATGCGAAGTATTCGGAATGTTAAATCTCCGGTAGTATTCGCCTACCGGAGCATGATTTGTGATGCACCTAACAGCCCGAGCAACTAGCGTGTTAGAGTCACCAAGTTTAGACAGCCACGTACCTCCTTTGATGTACGACAGTTGCAGAGATTTGCCTTGCAGGCCCTTCATCTCGAGAAATTGAGATCCACGGTATGAAGAGTGCTGGAAGCGTGAGACCCACGCATCCTGACACGAGGACGTTGCTTGTTTACGCAAGTAATCAAGTGAAGTGATAGTTGTGGGGCCCACCCTGACAGAGGGTAGGTCCCGAACAAACTGATGTGCTTCGAAATGAATGCCCCACTCTGCTTTAGAGGGAACTTCAACGAAGAGGATAGAGTGATGAACGGACTTGGACAACCAAGCCATGAGGTGCTTACACACTACCAGGGAGTCAGCCTGGCCTGAGTGTATGGATGGATCAACCGATCTCTTTGCGGCCGCAATTGAGTCCATGAAAACAACAATTTGATCACAGTCAAACTTCCTCGTAACAAGGTATTCAACCGCGAAACGAATGGACGTGAGCTCCACATCCGGAGCAGTGACTCTACCAGATGCAAACCTAGCACGATGTCTAAGCTTGCCCCCAGTGTATATTCCATATCTGGACACCGCTTGATGCCTGGAGGTAGGAGGCACTGTGGCATCAGTAGCAACCGATGCCGTTCGTGGGTCCTCACGACACTCCGAGTAGAGTTCGTCAAGGTGGGCTATTCTGTCGTCATCCTCAGAAGCTTCCTCATCTGGCTTCCTCCGAGGGCGCTCGTCAAAGATGATTTGATCCGAGAAGAGATCTCGGACCCGTTCTCCAGGTCTGGCCGAGTTACTCGAATAATCGAATGGCTCTGTATATTCCAACGCAGAGCGAACTGCGTCAGCGATGGGACCTTTCACTTTCCTGCCTACCTTACCAGGCAAGTTCGCAAAGGATAGCGGGTGTGGCAATGCCGACTTGGCCATGTTCCGCGGAAGAAGTGAACGAGTAGGATGAGTACTCGTCAACGTGTGAACTCGAAGATTGGCTCTGATGGCCATCTTTTTGAGATGAAGATTGATGGGCATGAGGCCAGCAAGGGCCTCAACGCCTCCAGTAGGAGAAGTACGAAACGCACCTGTGACCCAAAGGGCAGCTTTACGCTGCATTGAGTTGAGAGTCTTGATAGTTGCTTTGTTTTTGGACCCCTGGAAAAACCACAACCGGTAGCCGTACATGGCGATGGGCACCATGCATGACCGGTAGAGGAGACGTTTTTGAAGAGCAGTGATGCCCCTCGAAGAGTTACCCAACATCCTCATGGCCATAACGGTAGTGAGGGATTTGGTAGCATAATACTTGACATGCTCCTTGAACAAGAGCTTCCCATCAAAGAAAAAACCCAGGTACCTCCAAATTAATTTGGGGGTAAGTGGCGTGTCCCCTGTAAACAGGGCAAACTTGAGGTCGATCGATGGGAGGTACCCATCGTTCGACCTCGTGAAATGGAAAACTTCTGTCTTCCCATGTTCTAAGATCAACCCTGCCATTTCGAAGAGCGCATGGAGGATACCATATGACCTAACTAACGTGTGGCAATTGTCGTCCAGCGATTTGGACTGCGACGCAACAGTCCCATCATCGACATATAATAAGAGGATAGTCTTAAGGCCTACTCCTCTTGCTGTGTGCTCGTACGCCTTCGGCTATGTACGTGTTGGTCAGCGGAACATTCTCAGTCTGGCGTCGTTCAGACTCGGACTCATATCTTGCATCACTGCCCTGATGTAAAACACTCCAAGAACATCGATTACGTTGTTGGACTTGCTCAGTTCTTGAAGAAGAAGCCTAGGATGTTCACCTTTGGTGATCCAGCCCCTCGGGCTGGTGTCAGATGAAAGCCTTGGGGCTTGGCATAGGTGCCTGTCAGACCCTTCGGGGTGGTGTGGGGTGTATATTTTTTTTTTTTAAATCTGCCATTTTTATCCCGGTGCCCGATCACAGTCTGGCCCCGGCATTCTACCTACATACAAACAATGTGCTAAGTACGCTAGTATTATGCCAGAAAACAGAGAAATTCCCCATCCCAACATATAAAGGTCCCCTGCCCGTAACCGGAGAACAGATGGCCCTGTTCACAGTTAAGTGTCCAGGAAACAAGATGTCCACCCCGGGGCCCGGCGCACCCTAGTGCCACGCCCCTTTACCGACACACGGCCTATGCCTGGCTGCACACCCTGCACCACCCTGAAGGGTCTGACGGGCACCTATGCCGAGCCCCAAGGCTTTCATCTGACACCAGCCCAAGGGGCTGGATCGCCAAAGGCGAACACTGTAGGGTTCTTCTTCAAAAACTGGGCAAGGCCAACGACATAGTTGATGTTCTTGGAATGCTTTACATCGGGGCAGTGATGTAGAATATGGGCTCTTGTCTGAACGACAGTGAACTGAGACCTTTCCACCGACCAACACGTACATAGGTGTGAGGTATTCGGGATATTAAACCTCCAGTAGTACTCGCCTACTGGAGCGTGATTAGTGATGCACCTAACTGCTCTTGCAACAAGGGTGTTAGAATCACCAAGTTTAGACAACCACGTACCTCCTTTGATGTATGATGGTTGGAGGGATTTGCCTTGCAGGCCCTTCATCTCAAGAAACTGAGATCCTCGGTAAGACTTGTGCTGGAAGCATGAAACCCACGCATCCTGGCATGAGGACGTTGCTTGTTTGCGCAAGTAATCAAGCGAGGTGACAGTTGTGGGACCCACCCTAGCAGAAGGCAGGTCCCTAACAAACTGATGGGCTTCACAGTGAATGCCCCACTCTGCCTTAGAGGGGACTTCAACGAAGAGAATGGAATGATCTACGGACTCGGACAGCCAAGCCATGAGGTGCTTACACACTACCAGGGAGTCAGCCTGGCCTGAGTGTATGGATGGATCCACCGCTCTTTTCGCAGCAGCGATAGAGTCGGTGAAGACAACAATTCGATCACAGTCGAAGTTCCTCATAGCAAGGTACTCCACTGCAAACCTAATAGACGTGAGCTCCGCGTTGGGAGCAGTGACCCTACCCAATGCAAACCTAGCACAATGTCTAAGTCTGCCCCTGGTGTATATGCCATATCCGGACATTGCTTGGTGTCTGGAAGTAGGAGATACTGTGGCATCAGTAGCAACTGACACCGTTCGTGGGTCCTCACGACACTCAAGGTAGAGTTCGTCAAGGTGGGCAGCTCTGTTGTCGTCCTCAGAAGCTTCCTCATCAGGCTTCTTCCGAGCGAAGTTTAGGGATAGCTTTCAGTGAGGAGCGATCCCTCACCTACAGGCTGACGAGCCCCAACACTCCGGCTTCAACTTAAGCCCAGACCAGTATTATTATTCCCGGCGGACTGACAGCAGATATAGATCTCTCGAGCCAGGGTAGGGGGACTGCCCCATCCTGCTACGGCCCAGTCGACACCCGGGTTTCCCCAGGCCGTGCCTTCCCGTCCCCTGGCAGGTGGTTCACTTATGCCATACGGCGCGGATCCCCAATCCTGTCCAGAGTCACTGCCTTGCCATCAGCACAACCCAGCGTGTGTCTCCTGGGCCACAAACCCGGACCAGGAGTTACTTTCGCATGATGACTAACGACCTCACCCACGTACCGTGAGGCAGGGGGTATCCTGTTCCTGACCCAAGTGAACGGTAGTCTAGGCCACACCGGCCCTTCGTTTTTAACCAATCACCTGAGCGGGTTTACGCCTAGAACAGTGGGCAAGCCCTTAACCAATCGGCTCCCCGGATCAGATTGTTATCAGCCCAATTCCCCGAGCTTACCATGACCTATCCTTTCGGTCCCTGTTACGGGTATTGCTGAACCCAGGCCCAGCAGGAACCTGACCCGGTTACTTGGCCATGTGAGAACTCACCCATATGGGGAAACCCCAGGATCATCACTCCCACCCCCTGTGGCACTCGTGAGAGTCTTACACACCAGCAATGTATTGTACCCGGAAACCGAGCACACATTCGCTAGTCCTTGTGGGAGGAACCGGCAACCCCAGTGGTTGCTGTGTGAGAAATCTCACACGGTCCAGAATTCAGGTATCTGGCGTAGCTGGAGTTGAACCAGCGACCTTTCGGACCCCCACTCCCAGGCCCTCACCAGGTTTTTAGCGTGTAAACCGCTGGGCTACTGGGGCCCCTGGAAGTGCCGTCTTGGCCATATTCCATGGAAAAAGTGAGCGAGCAGGATGAGTGCTCGTTAACGTGTGCACTCGAAGATTGGCTCTGGCAGCCATCTTCTTGAGATGTAGATCGATGGGCATGAGACCGGCAAGGGCCTCAACGCCCCCTGTAGGAGAAGTACAAAACGCACCTGTAACCCATAGGGCAGCTTTGCGCTGCATTGAGTTGAGAGTCTTGAGGGAAGCCTTATTCCTAGACCCTTGGAAAAACCATAACCGGTACCCATACGTGGCAATTGGAACCACGCACGACCGATACAGGAGGCGTTTTTGAAGGGCAGTGATGCCCCTTGAAGAATTACCTAGCATCCTCATGGCCATGACAGTCATGAGGGACTTGGTAGCATAAAACTTTACGTGTTCCTTGAACAGGAGTTTACGGTCAAAGAAGAAACCCAGATACCTCCAGATTAACTTGGGGGCAAGGGGCGTGTCCCCAGTAAATGGGGCAAACTTGAGGTCGAGTAATGGGAGATACCCATCGTTTGATCTCGTGAAATGGAAGGCTTCCGTCTTCCCATGTTCCAGGATCAATCCCACCATCTCGAAGAGGGCATGGAGAAAACCATACGACCTCACAAGAGTACGGCAATTGTTGTCAAGATCTTTGAACTGTGCAGCGACAGTCCCATCGTCAACATAGGATAGGAGGGTGGTTTTGAGGCCAACCCTCTGAGCCGTGTGTTCGTACGCCTTCATAATCGGCGCAACATATAGAGCAGACAGGACTGGGGATAAGGCAGAGCCCTGCCCCACCCCCACTTCCGCCTTGAACAGGCTTGACTCGAAAGGGCCCCACTTATAAGCGGTGCTTCTTCCGACCAGGTATGATGAAAAGAATTTCCTGAGGACACCAGGAAATCCCTGAAATTCCATGAATCTCAATAGAGCCTCATGATTAAGAGACGGGAAGAACTGCGCGATGTCAAATGCCACAACACTCGTTTTCAACCCTTTGGCCCACCCTGCTCGAACAAGATGGGTGAGAAACACCCCCGCATCTTCAGTAGACTGTTGCCGGACCCCTCCGAATTGGTTAGGATGGACAAGGTCGTACTTGACCATGTCGAACTGAAGACGGTTCGAGACCATCTTCTCGATAAGTTTCCCCAAGGTGTTGAGGAGCACAATTGGCCTAAAAGATTTAGGCGTGTCATAAGTCGGTTTTCCTGGTTTGGGGATAATAACTGTAACCGATTCCTTAAAATGAGCAGGCCAATGACCCGTGGTAATACACGCATCAGCCACCCAAAGAATGCCCTCCTTGCACTCCTTGCGAGTCATGACAGATTTGAGAAACGACCACGTGACGTGGTCAGGACCCGGCGCTGAATGTGAGGAACACGCACTAAGCGCATCCTTCAGCTCCAACGCACTAAATCTAACCCAGGTTCTCTCAGGAGAGGACTCCAGGTCGTCCAGGAAGGAGAGGTCGACTTCCCTCTCTGCCACAGCATTATACGTCCCATGCAGGGCCTGCCATAGGTCGTCAAGCGTTCGACACTGCCGTCCCTGAAATGAGATGGCATCTGTGGGGGGTAATTTCCGCTGCTGGATCCAGGACATTAAGTCCTATGGTCTAGTATTGGTGGAGGCTATTTCTTTGATGCGATCATCAAAGAACGTGCATTTAGAGGATTTAACAACCCTCTGGAACTTGCCCCAGGATTCCCGAGACGGACTCCCACGGTAGGAGTCTAGGGCATCAGAGCACCCCTGATTCCACCATGGTTTAGACTTGCGTGTGATCCGGGAATTTTTAGAACATTGATTCCAGGCTTCACGCATATGATTCCCAAAGAGCTCCACACTCAGTGAGAGCCCTTCAGGAGATGACATGTCTTGACTCACAAACGTAGCCAATCCATCAGACAGATGTTCGAGGAATGCCTCCTCTTGTTCGCCCCCCTTAGGGAGGGTTCTGACTTCGACCAACGGGGAGCACCCTAGGTCTAGAACGATCGAGACCGGTACATGGTCCAATGGTCCTTTGAGGTCTACCTTGCGTCTCGACCTAATCGAGAGCACTTCGTTAGATGTCATGAACACAAGGTCTAGAACCGATGATCTAGACCCTTGGGTCAGTGGGATAAATGTGGGCCCAGGGTTATCAAACTCCGAGCGCCCAAGCCCGAGGGTTGCCGCCAACAGAAGCAGCTCCTCGGCCCACCCTCCGGGGCTCCCCTGAAAGCCAGGGTCCCATTCGGACGAGTGACAATTGAAATCTCCCCCCATATAGGAGAGTTCCGGGATGCGATCCGACATGGCTGTCAGTTTCCTGATAGCCGTGCTGTTATCATCGGAGTATACGTTAAGTAAATGTGACGTACCTGACTTTGACGTGAGAGAGAGGATAATGACATCCCGGTCGTCGATAACGTCAAACCGAGTGGATGGACGCAGCGTGGCAATACGTTTTGACACATATGCCGCAACCCGCGGTCTTTCCCCTTCGTCTGTCCGGTGTCTAACCATGACAGTCCAGTCGGGATGGTTGGGCATACCTACAACTGCTTCCCCTAAGGGGTTCTTAGCAGAAGGAGCGCGTCTTATCAGTTGCCACAGAGGCTCTTGTATGAAAATGACATCATAAACAAGTTTACAATTCTCGAGGAACACGTCCAAGTACATATAGTGCTTTGCAACGTTAAAACTAACCACCCTGAGTCTGTCGTCCAGCATCAAGCTACGGGCAGTGGGTGAGTGAAACGCCTTATAGTAGATCGAAAGCTACGTACCTTGGCATATTTAGCATCGATCCAGGTTCGATCGAAGTGGTGGTGCCAGAATGGACATTCTTTAGAGAGCGCTGAATGTTTACCCCTACAGTTGGGGCAGATGGGCTGGTGGGGACAATCCTTGCCAGCTTCAGTGGGAGGAACCAGAGGGACAGCCTTGGGTTTTCCTCTGCAACAAGCAGACACCGCACGATGTTCATCGTTTTTTTTTTT
>MU127801.1:623836-634219 GCA_014904975.1 Marasmius fiardii PR-910 | reverse complement strand
TTTTTTTTTTTTTTTTTTTTAAATCTGCCATTTTTATCCCAGTGCCCGATCGCAGTCCAGCCCCGGCACTCTACCTACATACAAACGACGAGCTGAGTACGCTAGTATTATGCCAGAAAAAGAAAAACCCCCCAATCCCAACATATAATGGTCCCCCGCCTGTAACCGGAGAACAGACAGCCCAATCCACCAGAAGGTGTCAAGGAAGGAAGACGTCTATCCCAGGGCCCGGTGCACCCTAGTGCCACACCCCTTTACCGACACGCGGCCTATGCCTGGCTGCACACCCTGCACTACCCCAAGGGGTCTGGTGGGCACCTATGCCGAGCCTCGAGATGTTCATCCGACACCAGCTCGAGGAGCTGGATCACTGAAGGAGAACACCTGTGGGTTCTTCTTCAAAAACTGAGGAAGTCCAACGACATAGTTGATGTTCTTGGAGTGTTTTACATCAGAGCAGTGATGTAGGACATGAGTTCGAGTCTGAACGACTGCGGACTGAGAGGTTTCCGCTGACCAGCATGTACACAGACGCGAAGTATTCGGAATGTTAAATCTCCAGTAGTACTCACCTACCGGAGCATGATTCGTAATGCATCTAACAGCTCGAGCAACTAGAGTGTTAGAGTCACCAAGTTTGGACAGCCACGTACCTCCTTTGATGTATGACGGTTGTAGAGATTTGCCTTGCAGGCCCTTCATCTCAAGAAATTGAGATCCACGGTATGAAGAGTGCTGGAAGCGTGAGACCCACGCGTCCTGACATGAGGACGTTGCCTGTTTATGCAAGTAATCAAGTGAGGTGATAGTCGTGGGGCCCACTCTAACAGAGGGCAGGTCCCAGACGAACTGATGTGCTTCGAAGTGAATGCCCCACTCTGCTTTAGAGGGGACTTCAACGAAGAGGATAGAATGATGAATGGACTTGGACAACCAAGCCGTGAGGTGCTTACACACTACCAGGGAGTCGACCTGGCCTGAATGTATGGATGGATCAACCAATCTCTTTGCGGCCGCAATTGAGTCCGTGAAAACAACAATTCGATCACAGTCAAAATTCCTCATAACGAGGTATTCAACCGCGAAACAAATGGACGTAAGCTCCACATCCAGAGCAGTGACTCTACCAGATGCAAACCTAGCATGATGTCTAAGCCTGCCCCCAGTGTATATTCCATATCTGGACACCGCTTGGTGTCTGGAGGTAGGAGGTACTGTGGCATCAGTAGCAACTGATACCGTTCGTGGGTCCTCACGACACTCCGAATAGAGTTCGTCAAGGTGGGCAATTCTGTCGTCGTCCTCAGAAGCCTCCTCGTCTGGCTTCCTTCAAGGGCGCTCGTCAAAGATGATTTGATCCGAGAAGAGATCTCGGACCCGTTCTCCAGGTCGGGCCAAGTCACTCAAATAATCGAATGGCTCTGTATAATCCAACGCAGACCGAACTGCGTCAGCGATGGGACCTTTCACTTTTCTGCCCGCGTTACCAGGCAAGTTCGCAAAGGAAAGCGGGTGCGGTAATGCCGATTTGGCCATGTTCCACGGAAGAAGTGAACGAGTAGGATGAGTACTCGTCAGTGTGTGAACTCGAAGATTGGCATGATGTTCATCGTTGGTGTGCGGACCTGAGCAGCGAGGGCATCTAAACTGAGGGGCCCTACATGCATTAATCGAGTGCCCCCATCTGCAACAACGGGTGCACATGGGGGAGCCTGGGTTGGCCATGGTCGACCGGATATAGCAGACCCTTCCAAACATGTGGATTTGTCTGTCGATGACTCGCTTTGCTCTGGTCCCTGTTTGAGAATCCCAGAGGTTGAAGTAGACCGTAGCGGTCATACTCTTCGAAGAGTTATGAACCACTCGTGGTTGGCCCATAAGGACCAAAAGATCTTCATGGAGGGGGGAGTGCCTAAACTGCTCTCACACCTCCTCTGCGGTAATAACACTCTTGGGATCTCCAATGTGTTTATGATAAGGCACGTCCAACACTCACAAGTAAGACGTCGAAGATGGGGGGCCTACCCAGAACGAGTCGGTGCCTCGTCTGTCCTGGGGGAGAAGCTCCCGGATACAATCACGAATGATCTCTATTTCCGCGTTGGTAGCCACCGCAGACGTAGCGAGAGACCAGCCTTCGTAGGCTAGCTGAGTAGAGACGATCTTTAGGTGTCTACCCCCATTTCTGAGAGCAGCGCTCACGGTCGCAGAAACAACGGCAAGGTTCATGGGTGGTACTCCACGCTCCTTGTCAAATGTAACGAGAACCTGTCGACGACTAGGTCCAGACGTTGTAAAACTTGGATAAAACCGGGCCTTAGACTTGCCCTTACTCTGTCCAGCGATAACTCGATCCGCCTCTGCAATGTGGCTCGCAGGGAGGGAGGGAGCAGCCCTTGCCATGGCAATGACCGCTTCAGGTACTGCAGCGCCTTTCCTAGCAGCCGAGGCATACATAGGAATGACCCTGGTGGAACGTCTATTGGGTCTGGTAGACCTGTCGATGGTGGAGCAGTTCCACCTGAAGACGAGGGGCCAGGAGTCCTGGTTTGAGATTGCTGAGGGAGTCGAACAGTATCTTCCTCAGCTGTGGGCCCATCGTCCAGAAGACGACTGATTTGACTAACGAGAGTTCCCGCGTTGCGGCGAATACCCTCGAGATTAATGGAAGTGGCGGATGAACCGAGAACTTCAGAATGATAGGAGATCCACTCACAGATCGATACAAATGCAGGCAGAATAACCTCCAAATCCGCCGTCACATTGTCAAAACCCGACAATCCGTTAAGCCCCAACAGATTTGCCTGCTGTTCGAGTGCTCACTCCATCTCAATATCCCCTTCCCCTCCTGGGCCTCCTTTGGTGGACGCTGGTGAACTCACTCTGCTTAAAGGACGAGTGGTAGATGGTGAGCCAGATTCCTCCCTAATCACTGATGATGACCTGGACCGAGTCTGACTGGGCACAGTGGAGCAGTACCGACCTCTGGCCTCGGTACTCAAAGCTGAAGATGACAAGCTGCTTGTAGATGCTGCCGGTGTCGAAGATTCCACTCGAGGAGAAAAAACTGCTCTTGTGGTGGGGGGTGCGGAACTGGATGATCTGGCAGCCGCAGTCGAGGCAGAACTGCTCCTGCCCGAACCGCGACCCCTTGGAGGTCCTCCCGAGTCGGAAGACATTGCCTATGTTTGTTTTCATTGGTACTTTACATAGAATCTGGCGACCTGCTGGAGAGTAGTGTTTTTGCGATGCTGGTTTTCGAAGTTCCCACGGTTGGTGGTCGCGGTACCTGGAAGAGGAAGGCGTGGAGATGAAGGGCCTTCAAGGCAAACGTCTACAGCCACTTCGTTGAAGTCCCCTCTAAGGCAGAGTGGGGCATTCACTTTGAAGCTCATCAGTTTGTTAGGGACTTGCCTTCTGTTAGGGTGGGTCCCACAACTGTCACCTCGCTTGATTACTTGCGCAAACAAGCAACGTCCTCGTGTCAGGATGTGTGGGTTTCACGCTTCCAGCACAAGTCTTACCAAGGATCTCAGTTTCTTGAGATGAAGGGCCTACAGGGCAAACCTCTGCAGCCATCGTACATTAAAGGAGGTATGTGGCTGTCTTTTTTTTTTTTTTTTTTTTTTTTTTATATCTGCCATTTTTACCCTGGTGCCCAATTGCAGTCCAGCCCCAGCACTCTACCTACATACAAACAAGAGCTAAGTACACTAGTATTATGCCAGAAAAGAAAGAAAACCCCCCCAGCCCCAAAATATAAAGGTCCCCTGCCTGTAACCAGAGAACAGAAAGCCCAATCCACCTTGCGGTGTCGAGGAAATAAGACGTCCACCCCGGGGCCCGGCACACCCTAGTGCCACACCCCTTTACTGACACGTGGCCTATGCTTGGCTGCACATCCTGCACCACCCTGAAGGGTCTGGTGGGCACCTATACCGAGCCCCAAGGTTTTCATCCGACACCAGCTCGAGGAGCTGGATCACCGAAGGAGAACACCCTCGGGTTCTTCTTCAGGAACTGTGCAAGCCCAACGACATAATCGATGTTCTTGGAATGCTTTACATCAGGGCAGTGATGTAGGATATGAGTTCAAGTCTGGACAACTGCGGACTGAGACTTTTCCGCCAACCAGCACGTACAAAGACGTGAGGTGTTTGGAATGTTAAACCTCCGGTAGTACTCGCCTACTGGAGCATGGTTAGTGATGCATCTAACTGCCCTTGCAACAAGGGCATTAGAATCACCAAGTTTTGACAGCCACATACCACCTTTAATGTACGACGGCTGCAGGGGTTTGCCTTGAAGGTCCTTCATCTCAAGAAATTGAGATCCTCGGTAAGATTTGTGCTGGAAGCGTGAGACCCACGTGTCTTGACACGAAGACGTTGCTTGTTTACGTAGGTAATCAAGCAAAGTAACAGTTGTGGGGCCCACCCTAACCAAGGGCAGGTCCCGAACGAACTGGTGTGCTTCAAAGTGAATGCCCCACTCTGCTTTAGAGGGGACTTCGACGAAGAGAATGGAGTGATCCACGGACTCGGATAACCAAGCCATAAGATGTTTACACATGACCAGGGAATCGGTCTGGCCTGAGTGTACGGATGGATCTACCGATCTCTTTGCAGCTGCAATAGAGTCGGTAAAGACAACAATCCGGTCACAGTCAAAGTTCCTTGTAACAAGGTACTCCACCGTGAATCGAATGGACGTGAGCTCCGCATCCGGAGCAGTAACCCTACCAGATGCAAACTGAGCACGATACCTAAGTTTGCCCCTGGTGTATATGCCGTATCCAGAGACCGCTTGGTGTCTGGAAGTAGGAGGTACTGTGGCATCAGTAGCAACTGACACTGTCCGCAGGTCCTCACAAAACTCAAAATAGAGCTCGTCAAGGTGGGCGATTCTGTTGTCGTCCTCAGAGGCTTCCTCATCAGGCTTCCTCCTAGGACGTTTGTCAAAGATGATTTGGTCTGAGAAAAGATCTCAGACCTGTTCTCCAGGTTTGGCCAAGTCACTCGAGTAGTCGAATGGCTCTGTGAAGTCCAACGCAGAGTGAACTGCGTCAGCGATAGGACCATTCACTTTCCTGCCCATGTTACCTGACAGGTTCGCAAATGATAGTGGGTGCGGTAGTGCTGACTTAGCCATATTCCGCGGAAGAAGTGAACGAGTAGGGTGAGTACTCGTCAACGTGTGAACTCGAAGATTGGCTCTAGCGGCCATCTTCTTGAGGTGGAGATCGATAGGCATGAAGCCTGCAAGGGCCTCAACACCACCAGTAGGAGAAGTACTAAACGCACCTGTCACCCATAGAGCAGCTTTACGCTGCATCGAGTTGAGAGTCTTGAGGGTAGCCTTGTTTTGAGACCCTTGGAAGAACCATAATCTGTACCCATACGTGGCAATTGGGACCACGCAGGACCGATAGAGGAGGCGCTTCTGAAGGGCAGTGATGCCCCTCGAAGAGTTACCTAGCATCCTTATAGCCATAACGGTCGTGAGGAACTTGGTAGCGTAAAACTTTATGTGCTCCTTAAACAGGAGTTTACGATCGAAGAAGAAGCCCAGATACCTCCAAATAAGCTTGGGGGTGAGAGGCGTGTCCCCAGTAAATGGGGCAAACTTGAGGTCTAACGAAGGAAGATACCCATCGTTCGATCTGGTGAAGTGGAAGGCTTCCGTCTTCCCATGTTCGAGAATCAACCCTGCCATCTCAAAAAGGGCATGGAGAAACCCATACGACCTCACGAGGGTGCGGCAGTTGTCGTCAAGATCTTTGAACTGTGTAGCCACCGTTCCATCGTCAACATAGGACAAGAGGGTGGTCTTGAGGCCAACCCTTCGGGCTGTGTGTTTGTACGCCTTCATGATTGGCGCAACGTATAACGCAGACAGAACCGGTGACAAGGCAGAACCCTGCCCTACCCCCACTTCCACCTTGAATAGACCTGACTCGAAAGGACCCCACTTATAAGCAGTGCTCCTTCCGACCAGGTATGACGAAAAGAAGTTCCTGAGGACACCAGGAAATCCCTGAAATTCCATGAATCTCAGTAGCGCTCCATGGTTAAGTGACAGGAAAAACTGTGCAATGTCAAATGCCACTACACTCGTTTTCAACCCTTTAGCCCACCCTGCTCGAACGAGATGGGTGAGAAATGCCCCCGCATCTTCGGTAGACCGTTGCTGGACTCCTCCGAATTGGTTAGGGTGGACAAGGTCATACTTGACCATGTCGAATTGAAGACGGTTCGAGACCATCTTCTCGATAAGTTTCCCCAAGGTATTGAGGAGCACAATTGGCCTAAAAGATTTAGGCGTGTCATAGGCCGGTTTTCCTGGTTTGGGGATAATAACTGTAACCGATTCCTTAAAATGAGTGGGCCAATGACCCATGTTAATACATGCATCGGCCACCCGAAGAATGCCCTCCTCGCATTCCTTGCGAGTCATGACAGATTTGAGAAACGACCACGTAACGCGGTCAGGTCCCAGCGCTGAATGTGAGGAACACGCGCTAAGCGCATTCTTCAGCTCCAACGCACTGAATCTTACCCAAGTTCTCTCGGGAGAGGACTCCAGGTCATCTAAAAAGGAGAGGTCAACCTCCCTCTCCGCCGCAGCGTTGTATGTCCCGTGTAAAGCTTGCCACAGTTCATCAAGTGTCCTACATTGCCGTCCCTGAAATGAGATGGTATCTGTGGGCGGTAATTTCCTCTGCTGGATCCAGGACATCAAGTCCCAGGGCCTAGCATTGGTAGAGGCTATTTCCTTGATCCGATCATCAAAGAACGTGCGTTTAGAGGATTTGACAACCCTCCGGAATTCGCCCCAGGATTCCTGAGACGGATTCCCACGGTAAGAGTCAAGGGCATCGGAGCACCCCTGATTCCACCACGGTTTGGACTTGCGTGTGATCCGGGACTTCTTGGAACATCAGTTCCAGGCTTCACGCATATGAATCCCAAATAGCTCCACAGCCTGTGCGAGCAGTTCAGGAGACGACATGTCTTGGCTAACAAACGTAGCCAATCCATCAGACAGGTGTTCGAGGAATGCTTCCTCTTGTTCACCCCCCTTGGGGAGGGTTCTGATTTCGACCAAAGGGGACCTCCCTAAGTCTAAAACCACCAAGACCAGTATATGGTCTGATGGTCCTTTGAGATCTACCTCGCGTCTTGATTTGGTTGAGAGCACTTCGTCAGATGTCACAAACACAAGGTCTAGAACGGACGATCTAGGCCTTTGCGCCCACGGGATAAATGTAGGCCCAGGGTTTATGCACTCTGAGCACCCGAGTCCGAGAACTGCCGCCAACAAAAGTAGCTCCTCGGCCCGTCCTCCGGGGCTCCCCTGAAAGCCAGGGTCCCATTCGGACGAATGACAATTGAAATCTCCCCCCATATAGGAGAGTTCCGGAATGCGATCCAACACGGCTGACAGTTTCCTGATGGCCGTGCCGTTATCGTCGGAATATATGTTAAGTAAATGTGACGTACCTGACTTTGACGTGAGAGAAAGGATAATGACATCCCAGTCATCGATAATGTCGAACCGAGTGGATGGGCGCAGCATGGCAATACGTTTTGACACATATGCCGCGACCTGCGGTCTTTCCCCTTCGTCTGTCCGGTGTCTAACCATGACAGTCCAATCAGGGTGATTGGGCATATCTACAACTGCTTCCCCTAAGGGGTTCTTAGCAGAAGGTGTGCGTCTTATCAGTCGCCACGGAGGCTCTTGTATAAAAATGACATCGTAAACAAATTTACAATTCTCGAGGAACACGTCCAAGTACATATAGTGCTTTGCAACGTTAAAACTAACCACCCTAAGTCTGTCGTCCAGCATCAAGCTATGGGCAGTGGGTGAGTGACACGCCTTATAGTAGAATGAAAGCTACATACCTCGGCATATTTAGCATCGATCCAAGTTCGATCGAAGCGGTGGCGCCAGAATGAGCATTCTTTAGAGAGCGCTGAATGTTTACCCCTACAGTTGGGGCAGGTGGGCTGGTGGGGGCATTCCTTGCCAGCTTCAGTGGGAGGAACCGGAGGATTAGCCTTGGGTTTTCCCCTACAACATGCAGACACCGCACGATGTTCATTGTTGGTGTGCGGACCTGAGCATCGAGGGCACCTAAATTGAGGGGCCCTGCATGCATTAATCGAGTGACCCCATCTGCAACAATGGGTGCACATGGGGGAACCTGGGTTGGCCGTGGTCGACCAGATGTAGCAGACCCTTCCAAACATGTGGATTTGTCTGTCGATGACTCGCTTTGCTCGGGTCCCTGTTTGAGAATCCCAGAGGTTGAAGTAAACCATGGCGGATGTGCTCTTCGAAGAGTTACAAACCACTCGTGGTTGGCCTGTAAGGACCAAAAGATCTTCATGGAGGGGGGAGTGCCTAAACTGCTCTCGCACCTCCTCTGCGGTAATAACACTCTTGGGGTCTCCAATGTGTTTAAGATAAGGGACGTCCAACACTCGCAAGTAAGACGTCGAAGATGGGGGGCCTATCCAGAACGAGTCGGTGCCTCGTCTTTCCTGGGGGAGAAGCTCCCGGATACGATCATGAATGATCTCTATTTCTGCATTGGTAGCCACCGCAGACGTAGTGAGGGACCAGCCTTCGTAGGCCAGTTGAGTAGAGACAACTTTGAGACGTCTACCCCCATTTCTGAGAGCAGCGCTAACGGTCGCAGATACAATGGCAAGGTTCATGGGTGGGATTCCCCACTTCTTGTCAAATGTAACGAGAACCTGTCGGCGACTAGGTCCAGACGTTGTAAAACTTGGATAAGACCAGGCCTTAGACTTGCCCTTACTCTGTCCAGCGATAACACGACCTGCCTCCGCAATACGGCTAGCAGGAAGGGAGGGAGCAGCCCTTGCCATGGCAATGACCGCTTCAGGTACTGCAGTGCCTTTCCTAGCAGCCGAAGCATACGTAGGAATGACCCTGGCGGGACGTCTACTGGGTCTGGTAGACCTGTCGACGCTGGGAGGGGGACCCCTCCCTAGGACAGCCTTCCCCTTGCCTTTCGACAAGGATGGGCCTGAAGGAATAACAGGGGAATCCATGTTCATGAATTCACCGCCACCTGCAGATTTACCCCCAGGTGGAGCAGTTCCACCTGAGGACGAGAGGCCAGGAGTCCTGGTTTGAGACTGCCGAGGGAGTCGAACGGTGTCTTCCTCAGCTGTGGGCCTATCGTCCAGAAGACGACTGATTTGACTAACGAGAGTTCCCGCGTTGCGGCGAATACCCTCGAGGTTGATGGAAGTGGCGGATGAACCGAGGACTTCAGAATGATAAGAGATCCACTCACAGATCGATTTGAACGCAGGCAGAATAACCTCCAAATCTGCCATCACATTATCGAAACCCGACAATCCGTTAAGCCCCAACGGATTTGCCTGCTGCTCCAGTGCTCGCTCCATCTCAATATCCCCTTCCCCCCCTGGGCCTCCTTCGGTGGACGCTGGTGAACTCGCTCTGCTTAGAGGACGAGTGGTAGATGGTGAGCCGGATTCTTCCCTGATCACTGATGATGACCTGGACCGAGTCTGACTGGGCACAGTGGAGCGGTACCGACCTCTGGCCTCGGTACTCAAAGCTGATGACGACGAGCTGCTTGTAGAAGCTGCTGGTGTCGAAGATTCCACTCAAGGAGAAAAAACCGCTCTTGTGGTGGGGGGGTGCGGAACCAGATGATCTGGCAGCCGCAGTCAAGGCAGAACTGCTCCTGCCTGAACCACGACCCCTTGGAGGTCCTCCTGAATTGGAAGACATTGCCTATGTCGGTTTTCGTTGGTACTTTAGAGAGATCCTGGCGACCTGCTGGAGGGTAGTGTTTTTGCGATGCTGGTTTTCGAAGTTCCCACAGTCGGTGGTCGCAGTACCTGGAAGAGGAAGGACGTGCAAGAGCCAATCTTCGGGTACACACTCTGACGAGTTCCCACCCCACTCATTCTTTGCTTCCTAGGAACCTGTCAAAGACAGCAATCCCACACCCCTTGTCATTTGCCAATCTGCCCGTCTCAACAGGCAGAAAGGTAAATGGCCCTATCGCTGATGCAGCCAAAACTGCATTGGATACCACAGAGTCGTTCAATTACTCAGATGATTTGGCCAGACCTGGAGAACGGGTCCAAGATATGTTCTTGGATCAAATTTGCTTTGACGAATGTCCTCGGAGGAAGCCCAATGAGGAAGCCTCTGAGGATGATGACAGAGTATCTTACTTAAATGAACTCTATTTAGAGTGTCATGAAGATCCTCATACAGTGTCAGTATCAACTGATGCCACAGTTCCACCCACTTCTAGACACCAAGCGGTGTCAGGATATGGGATATATATCCGGGGCAAACTTA
>MU127801.1:555143-577373 GCA_014904975.1 Marasmius fiardii PR-910 | reverse complement strand
AAAAAAAAAAGAGAAGTGTCAAGGAGATAGGACGTCCACCCTGGGGCCTGGCGCACCCTAGTGCCACACCCCTTTACTGACACATGGCCTATGCCTGGCTGTACACCCTGCACCACCCCAAAGGGTCTGACAGGCACCTATGGCCCCAAGGTTTTCATCCCACACCAGCCTGAGGGGCTGGATCGGCAAAGGAGAACACCCTTGGGTTCTTCTTCAGGAACTGTGCAAGTCCAACGACGTAGTCGATGTTCTTGGAGTGTTTTACATCAGGGCAGTGATGTAAAATGTGGGTCCAAGTTTAGACGACTGTGGACCGGGAGCTTTCTGCTGACCAACATGTACATAAGCGTGAGGTATTTGGAATATTGAATCTCCGGTAGTACTCGCCTACTGGAGCATGATTAGTGATGCATCTGACCACCCTAGCAGTGAGAGCTACAGAATCACCAAGTTTTGACAACCATGTACCTTCTTTGATGTATGACAGTTGTAGAGGCTTGCCTTGAAGGCCCTTCATCTCAAGAAATTGAGACCCACGGTACGATGCATGTTGGAAGTGTGACACCCGCGCATCCTGACACAAAGCTGTTGCCTGCTTATGTAGGTAATCAAGCGAAGTAACCGTTGTTGGCCCAACCCTCACAGAAGGCAGGTCCCGAACGAACTGATGTGCTTCAAAGTGAATGCCCCACTCTGCTTTAGAGGGGACTTTGACAAAGAGGATGGAACGATTCACGGACCCGGACAACCAAGCCGTGAGATGCTTACACACTGCCAGGGAATCTGCCTGACCTGAGTGTATAGATGGTTCCACTGACCTTTTCGCAGCAGCGATCGAGTCTGTGAAGAGAAGAATTCAGTCACAGTCGAATTTCCTCGTAATGAGGTATTCAACTGCAAACCTAATGCGCCCCCTGTAGGAGAGGTGTGAAACGCACCCGTAATCCATAGGGCAGCTTTATGCTGCATCGACGTTAGGGTCTTGAGCATGCCCTTGTTCTTAGACCCTTGGAAAAACCATAATCGATAGCTATATGTGGCAATAGGCACCATGCATGACCGATATAGGAGACATTTTTGAAGGGCAGTAATGCCCCTTGAAGAATTACCAAGCATCCTCATGGCCATGACAGTCGTAAGGGACTTGGTAGCGTAGAATTTCATGTGTTCCTTAAAGAGGAGTTTATGGTTGAAAAAGAACCCCAGATACCTCCAAATGAGTTTGGGGGTAAGCGGTGTGTCCCCTGTAAATGGGGCGAACTTGAGATCGAGCAGTGGGAGATATCCATTGTTTGACCTCGTGAAGTGGAAGGCTTCTGTCTTCCCATGTTCTAACACCAATCCCGCCATCTCGAACAGCGCATGGAGGAATCCATACGACTGAACGAGGATGCGGCAATTGTCGTCGAGAGACCTGGATTGTGCAGCGACAGTCCCATCGTCATCCAATGTTCTCCATTGTTCATCCTTAAAGGAGATTGCATCTGTAGGGGGTAGTTTCCGCTGCTGAATCCAAGACATAAGGTCCCAGGGTCTGGCATTGGTAGTAGCAATTTCTTTGATCCTCTCATCAAAGAACGTCCTCTTGGAAGATTTAACAACCTTCCTGAACTCACCCCAGGATTCCCAGGATGGGCGCTCACAGTATCCCTCTAGGGCGTCTGTACACCCCTAGTTCCACCATGGCTTCGACTTCCGTGTAATGCGGGATCTCTTAGAGCAAGACTCCCATGCGTCACACATATAATTTCTGAACGTCTCCACCACAGATGATAGAGACCCCAGAGTGTCCATTAGTTGGTCTGCAAATATTGCCAGACCATCCGATAGGTGTCCAAGGAACTGTGCCTCTTGTTCCCCTCCCTTAGGGAGGGTTTGGATTTCAACCAGGGGAGATCTCTCCAGGTCTAGAACTACCGAGACCGGGATGTGGTCTGATGGTCCCTTGAGGTCTACTTCGTGTCTCGACCGAGTCGAGAGCACTTCATCACATGTAATGAACACGAGGTCTAAGACCGAAGATCTAGGCCCCTGCACACGTGGGATAAATGTCAGACCGGGATTCTCAACATCCAACAGTCCAAGTCCGAGTGTAGCCGCCAACGAGAGCAGCTCCTCAGCTCTTCCCCTGGGGGGCCCCTCATATGATGGGTCCCAAGCAGAAGAGTGACAATTGAAGTCTCCCCCCATGTAAGCGAGCTCCGGGATGCGGTCTGACACTGCCACAAGTTTCCTAATCACAGTGCCATTTTCGTCCAAGTATACATTAAGCAGGTTCGAGGTATCCGACTTTGATGTAACAGAAAGAATTAAGATATCCTGGTCATCAATGACATCAAACCGAGTAGACGGTTGCAACATAGCAATACGTTTTGACACATATGCTGCGACACAAGGTCTTTCCCTGTCGTCCATCCAGTGTCTAACCGCAACGTTTCAATCGGGGTGATTGGGCATCCCCACTACTGATTCCCCCAATGGGTCTTTAGCGGATGGTGCATGACTTATGAGCCTCCAAGGGGGCTCTTGAATAAACAAGACATCAAATGTGAATTTACAAGTCTCGAGTACAACGTCCAAGTAAAAGTAATTCTTTGCCACGTTAAAACTAATCACCCACAGTCTGTCGTCCAGCATTAAGCTATGGGCAGGGGGTGAGTGGAACGCCTTGTAGTAGAACGAATACTACGTACCTCGGCATATTTAGTGTCGATCCATGTATGGTCGAAACAGTGTCGCCAGAACTGGCACTCCCAACTGAAAGCAGAGTGCTTTCCCCTACAGTTGGGACATATAGGCTGGTGCGGGCAAGGTTTGCCCGCTTCAGTGGGTGGGATCGGAGGATTAGCCTTTGGTTTCCCTCTGCAGGAACCAGCAACGAGACGATGTTCATCGTTGGAGTGCGGGCCAGAGCATTGAGGGCACCTGTAAAGAGGGGCCCTGCATGCATTAATAGAGTGACCCCATCGACTGCACCGTGTGCACATGGGGACCCCCGGACTCGCCATAGTTGACCTGATGAAACAGACTCTTCCAAAAATGTGGATTTGCCTTTTTTTTTTTTTTTTTGGCTACTGCGACTGCGACTGTAGCTCGGGTTATAACGGATACTTGGGGAGGGGGAGCACTTTCGAGAAGCCAGAATACATAACTCTCGTACTTCGTATTGCCCACTGGGGGAATGACGTACTTCGTGCTTTTTTTTTTTTTTTAAATCTGCCATTTTTATCCCGGTGCCTGATTGCAGTCCGGTCCCGGCACTCTACCTACATACAAACGATGTGCTAAGTATGCTAGTATTATGCCAGAAAAGAAAAAATCCCCCAACCCAACATATAAAGATCCCCCGCCCTTGACCGGAGAACAGAAGGCCCAATCCACCAAGGAGGTGTCAAGGAAGTAAGACGTTCACCCCAGGGCCCGGCACACCCTAGTGCCACACCCCTTTACTGACACGCGGCCTATGCCTGGCTGCACACCCCACACCACCCCGAAGGGTCTGATGGGCACCTATGCCGAGCCCCAAGGCATTCATCCAACACCAGCTCGAGGAGCTGGATCACTGAAGGAGAATGCCCTTGGATTCTTCTTCAAAAACTGAGCAAGTCCAACGACATAGTCAATGTTCTTGGAGTGCTTTACATCAGGGCAGTGATGTAAGATGTGTGCCCGCATCTGAACGATCGCTGACTGAGAGTTTTCCGCAGACCAACACGTACAAAGACGAGCGAAGTTTAGGGCCCCCCTTGTGGGGGACCCTATTGGAACCTCGGGAAGTGTTCAGTGAGGAGCTTCCCCTCACCTACTAACCCCTTAGCACTGGCATGTCCGGCGGTACCCCCTTCGGGAATTTTCCCTGGAAGTACCTCCCTATTTGGTCTGCAGACCGGTCTGTTCAATGGCCGACGGTGTCTACCTTAACCAACAGCCTCCCCATATTGGGTGTATCTAGGACCAATGCTGACTTAACGGCCTATGCCTGCCAAGTAGGTCGGCATAGAGTTGCACCCATGCCAGTGCACCAGGTCGGTCTTACCCGAACATCCTGATGGCCCCAACACTCCGGCTTTAACTTAAGCCCGAACCGGTACTTATTATGTCCGGCGGACTGACAGTGGATATAGATCTCTCGAGCCAGGGTAGGGGGACTGCCCCATCCTACTACGGCTCAGTCGACACCCGGTGGCTAACCCAGGCCGTTACCTTCCCATCCCCTGGCAGGTGGTTCGCTTATGCCATCCGGCGCAGATCCCTGACCTGTCCAGAGTCACTGTCTTGCCATCGGCTGACCCAGTGTGTGCCCCGGGATGAACCCGGACTGGGAGTTATTATGCAGATGACTAACGACCATTCAGTCCATCAGACAGAACAGCGGGGGGTGTCCTGTTTCTGACCCATGTGAACGGTAGGCTAGCACCTTTAACCAATCATGGGTGGGTTTACGTCGAATGGTAGGCTAGGCCCTTTACCAATCGGCTCCCCGGATCAGATTGTTATAACCCCTGTTCCCCCACTTACCGTGACCTATCCTTTCGGTCCCTGTTACGGGTATCGCCGAACCAGATCCGAACAGATGGGACCTGACCTGGTTACTTGGCCCTGCGAGAACTCACCCATATGGGGAAACCCCGGGATCATCACTCCCGCCCCCTGTGGCACTCATGAGAGTCTTACGCACTGGCAATATATTGTACCCGGAAACCGAGCACACATTTGCTAGTCCTCGTGAGAGGAACCGGTAACCCCAGTGGTTGCCGTGTGAGAAATCTCACACGGTCCAGAATTCAGGTATCTGGCGTAGCTGGAATTGAACCAGCGACCTTTTGGACCCCCACTCCCAGGCCCTCACCAGGTCTTTAGCGTGTAAACTGCTGGGCTACTGGGGCCCGAGTTCGTCAAGGTGGGCAACTCTGTCATCGTCCTCAGAAGCTTCCTCATCAGGCTTCTTCCAAGGGCGTTCGTCAAAGATGATTTGATCCAAGAAGAGATCTCGGACCTGTTCTCCAGGTCTGGCCAAGTCACTCGAGTAATCGAATGACTCTGTAAATTCCAACGCAGACCGAACTGCGTCAGCGATCGGACCATTCACTTTCCTACCTGTGTTAACGGGCAAGCTAGCAAACGATAGAGGATGCAGTAGCGCCGCCTTGGCCATGTTCCACAGAAGAAGTGAACAAGTGGGATGAGTACTTGTCAACATGTGAACTTGGAGATTGGCCCTGGCAGCCATCTTCCTGAGATGTAAATCGATAGGCATAAGGCCAGCGAGGGCCTCCACACCACCAGTAGGAGAAGTACTAAACGCACCTGTCACCCATAGGGCAGCTTTACGCTGCATCGAGTTGAGGGTCTTGAGGGTAGCCTTGTTTCTAGACCCTTGGAAAAACCATAATCTGTACCCATACATGGCAATTGGGACCACGCAGGACCGATAAAGGAGACGTTTTTGAAGGGCAGTGATGCCCCTCGAAGAATTACCTAGCATCCTCATAGCCATGACGGTCGTGAGGGACTTGATAGCGTAGAACTTAACGTGCTTCTTGAACAGGAGTTTACGATCAAAGAAGAAACCCAGATACCTCCAGATCAACTTGGGGGTAAGAGGCGTGTCCCCAGTGAATGGGGCAAACTTGAGGTCTAACAATGGGAGGTACCCATCGTTTGATCTTGTGAAGTGAAAGGCTTCTGTCTTCCCATGTTCCAAGATCAACCCCACCATCTCAAAGAGGGTGTGGCAATTGTCGTCAAGATTTTTGGACTGTGCTGTGACAGTTCCATCGTCAACATAAGACAGGAGGGTGGTTTTGAGGCCAACTCCCCAAGCTGTGTGTTCGTACGCTTTCATAATCAGCGCAACGTATAGAGCAGACAGAACTGGGGACAAGGCAGAACCCTGTCCTACCCCCACTTCCGCCTTGAACGGACCTGACTCGAACGGGCCCCACTTGTAGGCAGTACTTCGTCCAATCAGGTATGACGAGAAGAACTCCCTGAGAACCACAGGAAATCCCTGAAACTCCATGAACCTGAGAAGGGCTCCATGGTTAAGAGAAGGGAAGAACTGTGCGATGTCAAACGCCACCACACTCGTCTTCAACCCTTTAGCCCACCCTGCTTGTATAAGATGGGTAAGGAATGCACCCGCATCTTCAGTGGACTGTTGCCGGACCCCTCCGAATTGGTTAGGATGGACCAGGTCATACTTGACCATGTCAAACTGAAGACAATTTGAAATCATCTTCTCGATAAGCTTCCCCAAAGTATTGAGGAGTACAATTGGCCTAAATGACTTAGGCGTGTCATAGGTCGGTTTCCCCAGTTTGGGGATAATAACTGTGACCAATTCCTTGAAATGAGAAGGCCAATGACCCGTGCTAATACATGCATCAGCCACTCGAAGAACTCCTTTCTCGCACTCCTTGCGAGTCATAACAGATTTGAGGAACGACCAGGTGACGTGATCGGGCCCCGGCGCTGAGTGAGAGGAACACGCCATAAGCGCCTCCTTTAGCTCCAACGCATAGAACTTTACCCAAGTCCTCTCGGGAGAAGACTCCAGGTCGTCTAAGAACGAGAGGTCAACTTCCCTCTCCGCTGCAGCATTGTACGTCCCATGCATGTGGATTTGCCTGTCTATGAGACGTTTGGCATGGGAACCCATCTGCGAGTCCCAAACATTGAAGTAGACTGTAGCTATGGTACTCTTGGCAGAGTTTCGCACAACTTGGGTGGGTCCAGTTAATACCAGAAGATCGTCTTGGAGGGGGGAGTGCCTAAACTGCTCTCGAACCTCCTCTGCAGTGATAACACTGGTGGGATCACCAGGCTGTTTAAAATACTGAACGTCAAGAATTCTAAGATACGACGTCGATGCAGGGGCTCCCACCCAGAATGAGTCGTTACCTCTTCTGTCCTGGGGGAGAATTTCCCGGATACGATCACGAATGATATCTATCTCCGCAGTGGTAGCTATGGCAGATGTAGAGAGGGACCAGCCGTTGTAGGCTGGGCTGGTAGACTGGACTCTGAGATGCTTGCCCCCATTGCGAAGAGCAGCGCTCACCGTCGCTGCGACCATGGCAAGGTTCATGGATGGGACACCACGCTCCTTGTCAAAACTAACGAGGACCTGTTTGCGGCTGGGTCCTGAGGAAGTGAACTTTGGGGAGGACCTTGCTTTCGCCTTGCCCTTGCCCTGTCCTGAGATAACCCTGGCTGCCTCCATGATTCGGTCAGCCGGGAGAGTAGGAGCAGCCCTTGTCATGGCAATAACCGCTTCCAGAACAGCAGCACCTTTCCTGGCAGCTGAAGCATACATAGGAACGACTCTGGTGGCTGGGCGTTGGGGCCTAGTTGTCCTGTTGACACTCAGGGGGGGTCCCCTTCCCAAAACAGCCCCTCTTCCACCTCTCGACGTCGTGGGTCCTGAGGGTGCACCGGGGGGGTCTACGTTCATAGAGTCTCTGCCACTCGTTGCATGTTGGGCTCCAGTCGAAGCTATACTGGCTGAAGTCGAGGTGCCAGAAGTACTGGCTGGTTGTTGTTGTAGGAGTCGAGCTGTAGAGTCTTCTCCTTGTGCTTTGAAGTCTCAAATGAGACTGTTGATGTGTTCTGAGATCCTCAAAGCATTTCTTCTAATGTCACTGAGGTTGATAGACATGGGGGTAGTCCCAGGGTGTTCAGTGTGGGTGTAGATCCAAGTACGGATCATGTTGAGAGCTGGCAATATCACTCCTAAATCCTCTGACACATTGGACAAACCTTCCAACATGTTAAGCACCAGAGGCTGAGCTAACATCTCTAAAACATCTCCCATCTCCTGATCTCCATGACTAGGGGAACCAGCAGACGAGGCTGGGGAACTTGACCTGCTGATAGGACGAGCTGTAGAAGGCGAGCTGGACTCTTCCCTGATCACTGACGATGACCTGGAGCGAGCCTGGCTAGGCACAGTGGATCGATACCGACCACAGACGTCGGAACCAAGAACAGATGCTGACGACGACGACGACAAAGCTTGAGATTCCTCTGGAGGGAAAAATACTATCCTAGAGGTTGGGGGTGTGGAACCTGATGATCTGGCGGCCGCAGCAGAGGCAGAAGAGCTCCTGCCTATACCGCGGCCCCTTGAGGGTCCTCCATGGTCGGAGGACATGCTGTATGCGAGTTTTTGTTGGTACTTTGCAGGAGAAATGCGACAGTGCTGGGGGGATAAGTTTTTGCGATTGCAGTTTTTGAAATTCCCACAGTTGATGGTCGCGGTACCGGAAAGAGAAGTGCCTCCATGACAGAGTCCTTGAAATGAGAAGGCCAATGCCCGGTACTGATACAGGCATCTGTGATCTGAAGAATGCCATCTTCACACTCCTTGCGAGATATGACATGTTTGAGAAATGACCACGTAACATGATCGGGCCCCAGCGCTGAGTGGTTTGAACACAAACTAAGTGCATCCCTCAACTCAAGCGCACTGAATCTAACCCAGTCTCTCTCAGCAGAGGGATCCAGGTCATCTAAGAATGAGAGATCTACTTCCCTCTTGGCTGCGGCATTATAAGTCCCATGGAGAGCATTCCACAAGTCATCCAACATTCTACATTGTTCACCCTTAAGGGAGATCGCATCTGTAGGGGGTAGTTTCTGCTGCTGAATCCAAGACATAAGGTCCCAGGGTCTGGCATTGGTAGTAGCAATTTCTTTGATCCTCTCGTCAAAGAATGTCCTCTTGGAAGATTTAACAACCTTCCTGAACTCACCCCAGGACTCCTGGGATGGGCGCTCACGGTATCCCTCTAGGGCGTCAGTGCACCCCTGGTTCCACCATGGCTTCCCAAGGTTTTCATCTGACACCAGCTCAAGGAGCTGGATCACTGAAGGAGAATGCCCTAGGGTTCTTCTTCAAGAACTGTGCAAGGCCAACAATGTAGTCGATGTTCTTGGAATGTTTTACATCAGGGCAGTGATATAGAATATGAGTCCATGTTTGGACAACAGCAGACTGGGAATTCTCCGCAGACCAACATGTACAGAGACGTGAAGTATTTGGAATGTTAAACCTACAGTAGTACTCGCCTACCAGAGCATGATTAGTGATGCATCTGACCGCTCTTGCAACAAGAGCGACAGAGTCACCAAGCTTTGGACAACCACGTACCTCCCAGGGTGGACATCTTATTTCCTTGACGCTCAACTGCAGATAGGGCCATCTGTTCTCTGGTTGTGGGCAGGGGACCTTTATACTTTAGGTGTGGGGGAATGTTCTTTTCTGGCATAATACTAGCATACTTAGCACATCGTTTGTATGTAGGTAAAATGCTGGGGCTGGACTGCAATCAGGCACCGGGATAAAAATGGCAGATTTTAAAAAAAAAAGACAACCACGTACCTCCTTTGATGTATGACGGCTGTAGAGTTGTTTTTTTTTTTAAATCTGCCATTTTTATCCCGGTGCCCGATCGCAGTCCAGCCCTGGCACTCTACCTACATACAAACGATGTGCTAAGTACACTAGTATTATGCCAGAAAAGAAAAAAGATTCCCCCAACCCAACATATAAAGGTCCCCTGCCCTTGACTGGAGAACAGAAGGCCCAATCCACCAAGAAGGTGTCAAGGAAGTAAGACGTTCACCCCGGGGCCTGGCGCACCCTAGTGCCACACCCCTTTACCGACACGCGGCCTATGCCCGGCTGCACACCCCGCACCACCCCGAAGGGTCTGATGGGCACCTATGCCAAGCCCCAAGATGTTCATCCAACACCAGCTCGAGATGGCTGTAGAGCTTTGCCTTGAAGGCCCCTCATCTCAAGAAATTGAGATCCTCGGTAAGAAGAGTGCTGAAAGCGTGACATCCACATGTCCTGACACGACGATTTTGCCTGCTTCCGAAGGTAGTCAAGTGAAGTAACAGTTGTGGGGCCGACCCTGATAGAGGGCAAGTCCCTGACGAGCTGGTGAGTTTCAAAACGGATGCCCCACTCCGCCTTGGAGGGGACTTCCACAAAGAGAATGGAATGAGACACAGACTTGGACAACCAGTCCATAAGATTTTTACACACCGCTAAGGAGTTGCCTTGGCCCGAGTGTATAGAGGGATCCACTGCCCTTTTTGGTGCAGCAATAGAGTCAGTAAAGACAACTATACGGTTGCAGTCAAACTTCCTTGAGATGAGGAACTCGACTGCAAAGCGTATGGCGGTTAGCTCCGCATCCAGAGCTGTGACTCGTCCAGAGGCAAACCTAGCCTGATGTCTAAGTTCACCCTGAACGTATAATCCGTATCCTGACATGGCTTAGTGTCTGGAAGTAGGAGGCACGGTGGCATCAGTCACAACTGACACCGTACAGGGTTCCTGATGACACTTGTAATAGAGGTCGTCCAGGTGGGCAACTCTGTTGTCGTCCTCAGAGGCCTCCTCATCAGGCTTCCTCCGAGGGCATTCGTCAAAGATGATTTGGTCCCAGAAAAGATCTTGGACCTGTTCTCCAGGTTTGGCCAAGTCACTCGCATAATTGAATGGCTCTGTGAATTCCAACACAGACTTAACTGCATTAGTGATTGGACCATTCACTTTTCTGCCCATATTAACAGGTAGACTCGCAAATGACAGAGGATGCGGGAGTGCCGTCTTGGACATGTTCCATGGAAGGAGTGAACGAGTAGGATGAGTACTCGTCAACATGTGTACCCGAAGATTGGCCCTGGCCACCATCTTCTTGAGGTGTAGATTGATGGGCATGAGGCCTGCAAGAGCCTCCATGCCCCCTGTCAGAGAGGTATGAAACGCACCTGTGATCCATAGGGCAGCTTTATGCTGCATCGAGGTAAGGGCCTTCAACATACCTTTGTTCTTAGACCCCTGGAAAAACCATAACCGGTAACCGTATGTGGCGATTGGAACCACGCAGGACCAATACAAGAGATGTTTTTGAAGGGCCGTAATGCCCCTCGAGGAGTTACCCAGCATCCTCATAGCTATGACAGTCGTGAGGGACTTGGTTGCGTAGAATTTCACGTGTTCCTTAAAAAGGAGTTTATGATTGAAGAAGAACCCAAGATACCTCCAAGTAAGCTTGGGGGTAAGCGGAGTGTCCCCCGTAAACGGGGCAAACTTGAGGTCAAGCGATGGGAGATACCCATCATTCGATCTCGTGAAGTGGAAGGCTTCTGTCTTCCCATGCTCCAGAATCAACCCCGCCATCTCAAAAAGCGCATGAAGAAATCCATATGACCGAACCAGGGTGCAGCAGTTGTCGTCAAGAGATTTGGACTGCGTCGTGACAGTCCCATCATCCACATATGACAAGAGGGTGGTTTTAAGGCCCACCCCTCTAGCTGTGTGTTCATATGCCTTCATGATAGGTGCAACATATAAAGCAGACAGAACTGGTGATAGGGCAGAACCCTGCCCAACCCCTACTTCAGCCTTGAAAAGCCCTGACTTGAACAGGCCCCACTTATAAGCGGTGCTCCTCCCAACCAGGTAAGATGAGAAGAATTTCCTGAGGACCTCTGGAAACCCTTGAAATTCCATGAACCTGAGGAGGGCTTCATGGTTGAGAGAAGGGAAAAACTATGCTATGTCGAACGCTACAACGCTCGTTTTTAACCCTTTGGCCCACCCTGCTCAAACAAGGTGGGTAAGAAACGCCCCCGCATCCTCGGTAGACCATTGCCGGACACCTCCGAATTGGTTAGGATGGACCAGGTCGTACTTGACCATGTCGAACTGAAGACAATTCGAAATCATCTTCTCTATAAGCTTTCCCAAAGTATTGAGAAGCACGATGGGCCTAAACGACTTAGGCATGTCATAGGTCAGTTTCCCCGGTTTGGGGATAATAACGGTAACCAATTCCTTAAAATGAGTTGGCCAGTGCCCTGTATTAACACACGCATCGGCCACCCGAAGAACGCCATCCTCGCATTTCTTGCGAGCCATGACATGTTTGAGGAACGACCACCTGACGTGATCGGGCCCCAGCGCTGAGTGAGAGGAGCATGCACTAAGTGCATCTTTCATCTCTAGCACACTGAATTTAATCCAAGCTCTCTCAATAGAGGGCTCAAGGTCGTCTAAGAAGGAGAGGTCAACTTCCCTCTCTGCCGCAGCATTGTATGTTCCATGCAAAGCTTGCCATAGTTTATCAAGCGTCCTACATTGCTGTTCCTTAAAGGAGATGGCATTTGTAGGGGGTAGTTTCCGCTGCTGGATCCAGGACATAAGATCCCAGGGCTGAGTGTTGGTGGTAGCAATTTCCTTGATCTGATCATCAAAGAACGTGCGTTTGGAAGACTTGACAGTCCTCCGGAACTCGCTCCAGGATTCCCAGGACGGACTCCCATGATAGAAATCTAGGGCATCAGAGCACCTCTTGTTCCACCACGGTTTGGATTTGCGTGTGATTCGGGACTTCTTTGAGCAAGAATTCCAGGCCTCATGCATGTGATTCCCAAATAGCTCCACCGCAAGGGAGAGCAATTCAGGAGACGACAAGTCTTGGCTAGCAAAAGTAGCCAACCCATCAGATAAGTATTCGAGGAAAGCCTCCTCTTGATCACTCCCTTTGGGGAGAGTGTGGATTTCAACCAGGGGGGAATGCCCCAAGTCAAGGACAATCGAGACCGGAATGTGGTCTGACGGTCCTTTGAGGTCAACTTCGTGTCTTGATCTATTCGAGAGCACTTCATCAGATGTCACGAACACCAAGTCTAGAACAGACAATCTAGACCCATGAGTCTGCGGAATAAATGTGGGCCTGGGGTTTTCACACTCTGAGCACCCAAGTCCAAGAGTAGCCACTAAAAGAAGTAGCTCCTCGGCCCATCCTCTGGAGCTACCCTGATACCCAGGGTCCCACTCGGACAAGTGACAATTGAAATCTCCCCCCATATAGGAGAGTTCCGGAATATGATCCAACACGGCCATCAATTTCCTGATAGCCATACCGTTATTGTTGGAGTATATGTTAAGTAGATGAGATGTACCTGACTTTGACGTGACGGAAATGATGATAATGTCCCAGTCATCAATAATGTCGAACCGGGTAGATGGATGCAACGTGGCAATACATTTAGACACGTATGCTGCAACGCGCGGTCATTCCCCTTCGGAAGTCCGGTGTCTGACCATGACATTCCAATCAGGGTGATTAGGCATACCTACAACTACCTCTCCCAAGGGGTCTTTAGCTGACGGTGCACATCTTATCAGTCGCTACGGCAGCTCTTGAATAAAAATGACATCATAAATGAGTTTACAAGTCTCGAGGAATATGTCCAAGTACATATAGTGCTTCGCAACGTTGAAACTAACCACCCTAATCCTGTCGTCCAACATTAAGCTATGGACAGGGGGTGAGTGGAACGCTTTATAGTAGAATGGATACTATATACCTTGGCATATTTAGCATCGATCCAAGTTCGATCGAAGCAGTGGCACCAGAATGTACATTCTTTAGATAGCACAGAGTGCTTGCCCCGGCAATTGGAGCAGATGGACTGGTGAGGGCAATCCTTGCCAGCCTCGGTGGGGGGAACTGGAGGGTCAGCCTTCGGGTTCCCCTTGCAACATGCCGACACAGCTCAATGTTCATTGTTAGTGTGTGGGCCAGAGCAGTGCAGGCACCTGAACTGAGGGGCCCTGCAAGCATTGATCGAGTGACCCCACCTGCAGCAGTGTATGCACATGGGGGCCCCTGGGTTGGCCGTGGTTGACTGGATATAGCAGACCCTTCCAAACATATGGATTTGTCTGTCAATGACTCGTTTCGCTCTCGATCCTGTTTGAGAATCCCAGAGATTGAAATAGACAGTGGCGGTCATACTCTTAGACGAGTTACGAACTACACAGGGGAGGCCCGAAAGGACCAGTAGATCTTCATGGAGAGGGGAGTGCCTGAATTGTTCACGCACCTCTTCCGACGTAATAACACTCTTGGGGTCACCAATGTGCTTAAGATAAGGAACATCCAACATGCGGAGGTAGGATGTTGAAGATGGGGGGCCCACCCAGAACGAGTCGGTACCTTGTCTGTCCTGGGGGAGCAACTCCCGGATCCGATCATGAATGATCTCAATCTCCACAGTGGTGGCCACTGCAGAGGTAGCGAGAGACCAGCCTTCGTAGGCCAGTTGGATGGAGACAACTTTCAGATGCTTGCCCCCATTTCTGAGAGCAGCGCTGACCGATGCAGAAACTACAGCAAGGTTCATGGGGGGAATCCCATGCGCCTTGTCGAAACTAACAAGGACCTGTCAACGGCTAGGCCCAGATGTGGTGTAACTTGGGTAAGACCGGGCTTTGGACTTGCCCTTACTTTGCCCAGCAATAACATGACCTGCCTCTGCAATATGGCTGGCAGGAAGGGATGGAGCAGCCCTTGCCATGGCAATGACCGCTTCAGGAACTGCAGTGCCTTTCCTCACTGCAGAAGCATATGTAGGAATGACCTGCGAGGATCGCCGGCTAGGCCTAGTGGACCTATCAACGCTGGGGGGGGGACCCCTCCCAAGAACAACTTTGCCCTTGCCTTTCGGCACTGACGGGCCTGAGGAAGTAGCAGGGGGGTCCACGTTCATGGACTCACCACCATCTGCAGATGTGGCCCCTGGTAGAGCACTACCACCTGGAGTCGATGAGTCAGGAGCCCTAACCAGAGATTGTTGTGGGAGTCGAATGGTGTCTTCTTCCACTGTGGAACCATCATCTAAAAGACATTCGATTTGGCTAACCAGTGCCCCCACATTACAGTGGATGCCCCTGAGATTAAGAGAAACGGCAGACGAGCCGTAGACCTCAGAATGAAAGCTAATCCACTCACAGATTGAGTTGAATGCTGGCAAAATCACCTCCAAATCTGCCGTCACATTGTCGTAACCCGACAACCCGTTGAGCCCCAACAGATTTGCCATCTGATCAATTGTGTGCTCCATTGTGATATCCCCCCCTCCTTCTGGGCCTTCCACGCTCAGCGCAGGAGAGCTCAACCTGCTCAGAGGTCTGGCAGTTGATGGCGAGCTAGACTCTTCCCTGATCACCGAAGATGACCTGGACCTTGTCTGACTGGGCACTGTGGACCGGTACCGCCCTCTGGCCTCAGTACTCGAAGACGATGACGACATACTGCTTGAAGAAGCCGTAGGCGTCGAAGATTCCACTCAAGGAGAGAAGACTGCTCTTGTGGTGGGGGGTGCGGAACCTTCTGATCTGGCAGCCGCAGACGAGGCAGAAGAACTCCTGCCCGACCCGCAACCCCTTGACGGTCCTCCTGGTTCAGAAGACATTGCTTGTATCAATTTTCATTGGTACTTTAGAGGGACTCTGGCAATCTGCTGGGGGGTAGTGTTTTTGCGATAGCGGTTTTCGAAATTCCCATGGTTGATAGTCACGGTACCTGGAAGAGGAAGGATGCGGCCTAAACAACTTAGGCATGGCATAAGAATCTTTCCCCGGCTTGGGTATAATAACCATGACCGATTCCTTGAAATGGGATGGCCAACACCCAGTAGAAATACAGGCATCAGCTACTCAAAGAACTCCTTCCTCGCATTCCTTGCAAGTCATGACATGCTTGAGGAACAACCACGTGACATGGTCAGGCCCCGGTGCTGAATGAGCCGAACACGCCTTAAGTGCATCCTTCACCTCCAATGCACTGAACTTCACCCAAGTCCTCTCCAAAGAGGGCTCTAGGTCATCTAGAAAAGAGAGGTCAACTTCTCTCTCTGCCACTGCATTGTATGTCCCATGAAGAGCTTTCCATAGGTCATTGAGTGTCCTACATTGCTGCCCCTGAAACGAGATAGCATCTGTGGGAGGTAATTTCGGCTGCTGGATCCAGGACATTAAGTCCCATGGTCGGGCGTTGGTAGTAGCAATTTCTTTGATCCAATTATCAAAGAAAACATATTTAGAGGATTTAACAACCCTCTGGAACTCGCCCCAGGATTCCCAGGATGGACTCCCACAGTAGAAATCAAGGGCGTCAGTGCACCCCTGATTCTACCACAGTTTAGACTTGTGTGTGATCCGGAACTTCTTCGAACAAAGATCTCATGCCTCACAGGTATGGTTCCCGAAGAGCTCCACTTCTCGTGTAAGCAGTTCAGGCAATGATATGTCTTGACTCACAAGTGTAGCCAATCCATCAGAGAGATGTTCAAGGAACTCAGCCTCTTGTTCGCCCCCCTTAGGGAGGGAGGGTCCTGATTTCAACCAAGGGCAAACATCCTAGGTCTAGAATAATCAAGACTGGGATATGGTCTGATGATCTGTTGAGATTGACCTCGTATCTCGACCTGTTCAAGAGCACTTTGTCAGATGTCATGAATATCAGGTCTAGAACTGACGATCTAGACCCTTGGATCTGCAGAATAAATGTAGGCCCGGGGTTAATAAACTCCAATCACCCAAGTCCCAGAATGGCCGCTAATGAAAGCAGTTCCTTGGCCCGTCCTCTAGGGCTCCCTTGATAACCGGAGTCCCATTCAGATGAGTGACAATTGAAATCTCCCCCCATATAGGAGAGTTCTGGGATGTGATCTGACACGGCAGTCAGTTTCCTGATAGCCGTGCCGTTATCGTTGGAATATATGTTAAGGAGATGCGACGTACCTGATTTTGACATGAGAGAAAGAATAAGAATATCTTGGTCATCGATAATGTCAAACCGAGTAGATGGACGTAACGTGGCAATATGTTTTGACACATATGCCACAACACATGGTCTTTCCCCTTCGTCTGTCCAGTGTCTGACCATGACAGTCCAGTCGGGGTGGTTAGGCATACCTACAACCATTTCTCCCAAGGGATCTTTAGCTGAGGATGCATGTCTAATAAGCCTCCAGGGAGGTTCTTGTAAGAAAACGACATCGTAATTCAATTTACAAAGCTCGAGGAAAACATCCAAGTACATATATTGTTTTGCAACATTAAAACTAATCACCCTAATCCGGTCATCCAGCATTAAGCTATGGACAGGGGGTGAGTGGAATGCCTTATAGTAGATCGGATGCTATGTACCTTGGCATATTTAGCTTCAATCCAAGTGTGATTGAAGCGATGGCACCAGAATGAACATTCCTTAGATAGCGCAGAATACTTGCCCCAACAGTTGGGGCAAATAGACTGGTGAGGGCAGTCCTTACCAGCTTCGGTGGGAGGAACCGGAGGGTCGGCCTTCAGTTTGCCTTTACAACAAGCAGACACTGCACAATGTTCATCATTGGTGTGTGGACCTGAGCATCGAGGGCATCTAAATTGGGAGGGCCCCAGTAGCCCAGCAGTTTACATGCTAAAGACCTGGTGAGGGCCTGGGAGTAGGGGTCCAAAAGGTCGCTGGTTCAATTCCAGCTACGCCAGATACCTGAATTCTGGACCGTGTGAGATTTCTCACATGGCAACCACTGGGGTTACCAGTTCCTCCCATGAGGACTAGTGAGTGTGTGCTCGGTTTCCGGGTACAATACACTGCCGGTGCGTAGGACTCTCATGAGTGCCACAGGGGGCAGGAGTGATGATCCCGGGGTTTCCCCATATGGGTGAGTTCTCACATGGCCAAGTAACCGGGTCAGGTCCCATCTGTTCGGATCTGGTTTGGTGATACCCGTAACAGGGACTGAAAGGATAGGTCATGGTAAGCTCGGGGAATTTGGGCTGATAACAATCCGATCCGGGGAGCCGATTGGTTAAGGGCTTGCCCACCGTTCTAGACACAAACCCGCTCAGGTGATTGGTTAAATGAAGGGTTGGTGTGGCCTGGACTACTGTTCGCTTGGGTCAGGAACAGGATACCCCCCGCCTCACGGTACATGGGTGAGGTCGTTAGTCATCATGTGAAAGTAACTCCCAGTCCGGGTTTGTGGCCTGGGACACACACGCTGGGTTGTGCTGATGGCAAGGCAGTGACTCCGGACAGGATTGGGGATCCACACCATATGGCATAAGCGAACCACCTGCTGGGGGACAGGAAGGCATGGCCCGGGGAAACCTGGGTGTCAACTGGGCCATAGCAGGATGGGGCAGTCCCCCTACCCTGGCTCAAGAGATCTATATCTGCTGTCGGTCCGCCGGGAATAATAATACCGGTCCGGGCTTAAGTTGAAGCCGGAGTGTTGGGGCTCAGAGGCCTCTGAAGACAATGACAGAATTGCCCACCTGGATGACCTCTATTATGAGTGTCGTCAGGAACCCTGTACAGTGTCAGTTGCAACTGCACCATGGTACCTCCTACTTCCAGACACCAAGCCATGTCGGGGTATGGACTATACATTCAGGGTGAGCTTAGGCATCGATCTAGGTTTGCCTCTGGGCGGGTTACAGCTCCAGATGCGGAGCTAACTGCCATACGTTTTGCAGTCAAATACCTCATTGTGAGGAAATTCGACTGCAATCGCATTGTTGTATTCACTGAATCCATTGGGGCTGCAAAGAGGTCAGTAGACCCTTCTATACATTCAGGCCAAGGTGACTCCCTGGTGGTCTGTAGACGTCTCGCAGATTGGTTGTCCAAGTCCATATCTCATTCTATCCTCTTTGTGGAAGTCCCCTCCAAGGCGGAGTGGGGCATCCACTTTGAAGCCCACCAGTTCATTAGGGACCTACCCTCTATTAGAGTCGGCCCCACAACTGTTACTTCACTTGACTACCTTCATAAGCAGGCAACGTCCTCGTGTCAGGATGCATGGGTTTCACGCTTCCAGCATATTTCTTACCAAGGATCTCAGTTTCTTGAGATGAAGGGCCTTCAAGGCAAAACACTACAGCCGTTGTACATTAAAGGAGGTACGTGGCTGTCAAAACTTGGTGATTTGGTCGCTCTCACTGTGAGAGCTGTCAGGTGCATCACTAATCATGCCCTGGTAGGCGAGTACTACCAGAGATTCAATATTCCAAATACCTCATGTCTATGTACATGTTGGTCTGGGGAAAGTTCTCAGTCCGCAGTCGTTCAGACTCAGACTCATATCTTACATCACTGCCCTGATGTAAAACATTCCAAGAACATCGACTATGTTGTTGGACTTGCTCAGTTCTTGAAGAAGAACCCTAGGGTGTTCGCCTTCGGTGACCCAGCCCCTTGGGCTGGTGTCGGATGAAAGCCTCGGGGCTTGGCATAGGTGCCTGTCAGACCCTTCGGGGTGGTGCAGGGTGTACAGCCGAGCATAGGCCATGTGTCAGTAAAGGGGCGTGGCACTAGGGTGTGCTGGGCCCCGGGGTGGACGTCTTCTCTCCTTGACACCTTTTGGTGGATTGGGCCATCTGTCCTCTGGTTACAGGCAGGGGACCTTTATACGTTGGGTTGGGGAAATTTTGTTTCTGGCATAATACTAGCATACTTAGCTCTTTGTTTGTATGTAGGTAGAATGCCAGGGCCAGACTGCAATCGGGCACTGGGATAAAAATGGCAGATTTAAAAAAAAAAAAAAAAAAAAAGGCACCTAAATTGGGGGGCTCTGCATGCATTAATTGAATGTCCCCATCTGCAGCAGCGCATGCACATGGGGGCACCTGGGTTGGCTGTGGTCGACCTGATGTAACAGACCCTTCCAAACATGTGGATTTGCCTGTCAATGACTCGTTTCGCCCTGGACCCTGTCTGAGAGTCCCAAAGGTTGAAGTAGACAGTGGCAGTTGTACTCTTCGCAGAGTTACGAACTACATGAGGGAGGCCTGTAAGGACCAACAAATCTTCATGGAGGGGGGAGTGCCTGAACTGCTCACGCACTTCCTCCACCATAATAACACTTTTGGGGTCGCCAATCTGCTTGAGATAAGGAACATCCACCACCCGAAGGAAGGATGTCAAGGATGGGGGGCCCACCCAGAACGAGTCAGTGCCTCGTCTGTCCTGGGGTAGCAATTCCCGGATGCGATCACGAATGATCTCCACCTCCGCAGTAGTAGCCACTGCTGAGGTAGAAAGAGACCAGCCTTCATAGACTAGCTGGGTGGAGACAACCTTTAGACGTCTACCCCCATTCCTGAGGGCTGCGCTAACTGTTGCAGAGACTACAGCAAGGTTCATGGGGGAAACCCCATGCTTCTTGTCAAAACTAACGAGGACTTGTTGACGACTCGGCCCAGATGTAATGAAACTTGGATAAGACTGGGCCTTGGATTTGCCCTTACTTTGTCCGGCGATAACACGACCTGCCTCCACAATATGGCTGGCAGGAAGGGAAGGAGCAGCCCTTGCCATAGCAATGACCACTTCAGGGACCGCAGCGCCTTTCCTTGCAGCAGACGCATACGTAGGAATGACCCATGCAGGTCGTCGGCTAGGCCTAGTAGACCTGTCAACGTTGGGGGGGGGACCCCTCCCAAGAGTAGCTTTGCCCTTGCCTTTCGACAATGATGGGCCAGACGAAGTAACAGGGGGGTCCACGTTCATAGATTCACCACCACCTGCAGTTGAGCCTCCAGGTAGAGCATTACCATGCGAAGACGACGAGCCAGGGACCCTGACAAGAGATTGTTGTGGAAGTCAGATAGTGTTGTCCTCCACTGTGGAACCGTCATCTAAAAGACGTTCGATTTGGCTGACCAGAGCGCCCGCATTGCGGTGAATGCCCCTGAGATTAAGAGCAACAGTGGACGAGCTGTTGACTTCAGAATGGAAGCTGATCTACTCACGAATCAAATTGAATGCTGGTAGAATCACCCCCAAATCCGCCTCCACATTGTCGAATCCTGACAATCCGTTGAGCCCCAACAGATTAACCAACTGATCAAACATGCGTTCCATCGTAATATCCCCTCCTCCTTCTGGGCCTTCCATGCTGGACGCAGGAGAACTCGACCTGCTCAAAGGTCGGGCAGTTAATGGTGAGCCCGACTCTTCCCTGATCACAGATGATGACCTGGACCGAGTTTGGCTGGGCATGGTAGAACAGTACCAACCTCTGGCCTCAGTACTCAAAGTAGATGACGACGTATTGCTTGATAAAGCCGTAGGCATCGAGGATTCCACCCAAGGAGAGAAAACTGCTCTGGTGGTGGGGGGTGTGGAACCTGATGATCTGGCAGCCGCAGTTGAGGCAGAACTGCTCCTGCCCAAACCACGACCCCTTGGGGGTTCTCCTGACTTGGAAGACATTGGGAATGCTGATTTTCGTTGGTACTTTAGAATGAATCTGGTGACCTGCTGGAGGGTAGTGTTTTTGCGATGTTGGTTTTCAAAGTTTCCACAGTTGGTGGTTGTGGTACCTGGAAGAGGAAGGTGCCATTTTGGACATATTCTGTGAGAGGAGTGAACAAGTAGGGTGAGTACTTGTCAGCGTGTCCACCCGAAGATTGGCCCTGGCAGCCATCTTCTTGAGGTGTAGATCAATGGGCATGAGGCCTGCCAGAGCCTCAACACCCCCTGTAGGAGAGGTACAAAACGCACCTGTAATCCATAGGGCAGCTTTGCACTGCATCGAGGTAAGGGCCTTCAGCATACCTTTGTTCTTAGACCCATGGAAAAACCATAACCAGTAGCCATACGTGGCAATAGGAATCACGCATGACCGATACAGGAGACGTTTTTGAAGGGCAGTGATGCCCCTTGACAAATTACCCAGCATCCTCATGGCCATAACAGTCGTGAGGGACTTTGTAGCATAGAACTTGACATGTTCCTTAAAGAGGAGTTTACAGTCGAAGAAGAAACCCAAATATCTCCAAATTAACTTGGGGGTAAGTGGTGTGTCTCCTGTAAATGGGGCAAACTTGAGGTCAAGTGATGGGAGATACCCATCATTTGATCTCGTGAAGTGGAAGGCTTCCGTCTTCCCATGTTCAAGGACCAACCCCGCCATCTCAAATAGCGCATGGAGAAATCCATACGACCTAACGAGGGTGCAGCAGTTATTGTCTAGAGATTTGGACTGTGAGGCAACAGTCCCATCATCAACATATGACAGGAGGGTGGTTTTGAGGCCAACCCCCCTTGCTGTGTGTTTGTACGCCTTCATAATAGGCACCACATATGGTGCGGACAGAACTGGTGACAGGACGGAACCCTGCCCTACCCCCACTTCTGCCTTGAATAGACCTGATTCGAATGGGCCCCACTTATACGCAGTGCTTCTTCCTAAAGCAACAGCGCTCTGTTAAGAGGGTATGATACTAGTCATTACTTACCAACTAGCAGTTGAGTGAAGAGAGAAATGAGTAGAGGAGTAGCTGGACGCTTGTTGCACCAGATGAAATATCTGTAAGTGTTATTGTTCAGAGTATTCTACTAC